>JASGAU010342847.1:1286-11434 GCA_030220045.1 Australoheros facetus
CCCCCAAACTACAGAGTAAAATCTGTATAACTGGGGAAAACAGTGACATATTGGATTAAAATATGATTCAATGACATCAAATCATATTCAGTGCTGTTCAGTATCCATTTCAGTTGCTCAGAGCTGTGCAGTTCCTTGAGGAATTTAAAAGTGATGTTTATCCCCCAAATCTGACTTGCACAGGACAGATGAAATAAAGATTTTAACTATCTCTGATCACACACTTATTATGAGACATAGGCCAACAACTAAGCACTGGCAATTACATGCATCACTGCTAAATGACAGAGATTTTGTTACATTTGTAGCAAAAAATGATCTTGATACCAATATGTCACCTGAAATATCACCTCTCATCCTTTGGGATTTTGCAAACGGATATATAAGAGAGCGAATTGTTAATAATTACATGTCGAAGGAAGCTGCTGCTTTTCAGTCCATTATTTTTTTTTATTTTTTGTAACTCTTTAGGAACTCCATGGGCTGGAAACGCAAACTTTATACACCAAGTTTTATTTCTTGAATTTAGTTCTTTGGGATCGTGAGCTTATCACTGGATAAAGGCTCAGTCTCATGTAGCGAGACCTCATCCATCACCCTCGTGCGTGCGTGTGTTAGCATTGTGTTGGTGCGTGTGCAAAGAGGGGATTTGAGAGTTTTGTTACCAATTCATTTTTGATAATCAGATGTGTTTTAAGGCACTTGGAAAGTGTGACATGTGATTTTAGCTTTATTTAAAACAATCAAACACAAATTCAATAACCAAAAAGAAACAGAAGCAATCCTGAGTTTTTTGTTTTTGTTTTTTAGCTTTCCCTTCAGTGCAGTTCACAGACAGTAAGTGATGGGTCAGTAATAAAAATGGAGCAACTTTAATTCATTGACTGCTGTTATTGTTTTGAATAAGTCATTCTCTGAGGCATTTTGTCTGCTCTCTGTCTCACACTCTTCCTGTTTAGTTTGTGGTCCTTTGGACATTTCATTAAGTTTTCATTGTGGTTGTTCGGTTTTCAGGCCGCTATAGAGATATTCTAAGTTTTTGACCCTCTAACTGCAGGTGTACAAAGGTGAATTAGAACAGCTGCCATTGCTTGTAGTATATATTTGTTTCTTTCCCTGCTGATATTTGTGACGTGTGGGGGAGAGAGTGAAATCCACTGAAACACAAATAAAGTGGTGATGAGATGCCAGAGGAGCCAGTCACAGANCCCCCACACACACACACACACACACACCTGAAGAGCAATTATCATTTTTCTATTATGTCTGGCTTTCGTCTCCCTTGCTGCGACTGTTTACTTCCTTCTTACTAACACGAGAAGAGTTCCTGATTGAGCCAAATACTTCAGTCATGCATTGCTCTGATTAAAAGGCTGCTGCTTTTTCTCTGATATTCCTGGAAATACATTTAGTCACCTTATGTCAAAGAATGATATAATATCTGTCCATAAAATATAAAGTTAAAGCAAGCAGCTGGCCCGCATAGCTCAACACAAATGAGCTATTTTTGTGTGTCAGAAACTGCAGTTCCTCTAATGGCCACTTGAGGCTGGTTACAAAAGCAGTTTGATCCCAGAAGTCTTTTACATTAAAAGTGTACAGCCAAAATAAACATGTTTACAGCCTGTGTGTATGTAGTTCGTGCCCCAGTTTTGCTGGCCTCTTTCCAGCCTGTCTTGGGTATATGCCAGGGCCTCTTCACAGTTGGACATGCCCAAAACACATCACCTACGAGGTGATTAAAGCATCCTAGTTTGATGACCGAACCACATCAACTGACTCCTTTCTCTGTGGAGGAGTTGTGGCTCTGCCCTGAATAGTTGAGCTCCTCACCCTTTGTCTATGAGAGAGCCCAGAAACCCTTCAGAGTAAACTCGTCTGCACTGCTTTTATCTGCGATCTCATTCTTTCGCTCACTACCCAGAACTCGTCGCCGTAGAGGGGGGTGGGAAATGTAGCTCGACCGGTAAATCGACAGCTTCATGCTCAGGTTCACCATGTATCACCCCAAATGTAATAAACTAGTGCTTTAAAGCTAGCTCAGGGATGCCTTTTTTGTGTAGCGTAAATATATTGATGATTGAAATGTCACATTTCTCAAAATTATGCTTAAACAGCATTTGAAGCACAAAATAAAAAATGGAAATGAAGAAATCTCACAACACTCTCGACTCCTTAAGATGTCACCGCCACCACTGCTTTAGTTAATTTCTTTTAGTGGAGATGTTGACATGTTATCCACCCACTGTCACAGTTCTTCATGCCAATGAAATATGATTTCTAAGGTTACCTCGCAGCTAATTCAATGAAAGAATCTGGCCACCAGTCAAAGTAAACAGAATTTCTTTGGGTTTGCTTTGCCTCTTCGGTTCAGTTACTGTGAAACATTTGACTGATATGCACTACTCGTTGCAGTTATACTGTAAGAAGATATGTTTATATAGTAAAATATGTCAATTTGCATGCAATTGAAAATGTAATATTGGTCATCTATTTTTACAAGCTGGTAAAACATCCCCGAACCAGTGGCCCTTTGCAAATGTTGTGCAAATACTTGATTACATTGTGTCCAGAAGTTCTGATCTGCTTTTTCCTTTTTACCTATAGACTAGTATGATAATCATCAGCTTTTATATAAAAACTACATGTTGTTAGCAACACACATGCGCACACACACACAGTTAGCTAGTATAAACTGATAAGACTGCAGTTTTTAACCAAATCTGAAGCTGAAGTTGTCTTGGATACCACAGTTTTCAAAAACCGCAAGCAAAGAACTGCTGGGATTTCTGGCAGTTAATTCAAGCTTGAGTTGCACAACCTGCCAATCTTAACATCTAAATGTCTATTGCTAATTTCAGTAGACCATCAGATTTGCTCCTGTGGGTGTTTGAATCTTTGTAATGGTGGGGATTTATGGAACACGCAGTTTGTGACAACAGGATATGGAGAACTGCTTCAAAAAGCTCTCTTATACCAAGCTTAAAACCAAACAAAGGCTTTTGGCTGTTCTGATGCATTATTTTTGCAGGTAAAAAAAATATATTTTCATTACTGATTAATTTGACAATCATTTTCTTGATTGGACAATTAATTATTAGGTATATAAAATATCTCAAAGTTGTAATAAATTGCCTTGTCCACTATAGTTTTCTAAGTTGATGGCATCCCATTTTAACTCCAAAAATATTCAGTTTGCTATCCAAAAATCCAAAGACAAGTAGCAACTCCTTGCAGTGCACAGTGTAAAAAAATAAAATAAAAACAAATCTGTAAAATTAAAAAAGTTAAATACATTCATGTCAGTCAAAACATATTCATATTGTAGTAGTGAATAAACCATGCTGGACAGTATAGGTACAATGTATCCTGCACCACCCAGGTAAAAAAAGAGATTTAAGTGAAAGAGGATCTGAACTCAGTCAGATGGTGAATAATGGTAACTATCTATTGCCTTTATTACACAGACGTGAAAAGCCCTTTAAAGGTTTTAGGCTGACAGATAAACCTGCACATGTCCCACCTCAGACATTTTGTAGTGCATTGTTTTTGATAGTTGCAGCCTCTCTCAGTACCCACATCCCACTGTGCTTTCACTTAGCTGGGAGCCATGGCTGCAGATCAGCTGCTGTGACCACAGTCCACTGTGCCGAGCACGGCTTTAAGGTGTGAGGCTACAAGGGGCATGGTTGTGAATTGGTCTCTGGAGAACTTTTATCTGCCCACACACACTGTGACACACATCGGGCCTAGTCATCCGCTCTTTCACATCATGTTTACATCCTGTCCACTTAGCGTGGTGGATGAGTTGGCTCCAAAAAGGATGTGAATCTGCACAGGATGAATGAGCAATACTACACTGACACACAGAACACTTTGAGTAATTTAGTAATTTTCTCTGTAGCTATTGTCAGAGAAGGAATGCAGAAAATTTGGTGACACTTCCCTAAATTAATTTGTCATAAGTTAGGAGAATGCTCTTTTTTATGTCATTGCCTATTTCATTGAGGCACTTTGAAAATCAGACAAAGAGTGTCTCTGTGTATTTTGGGGCCATGCTGTCATATGACCTCTAAACACAACCCAGTGTGGAAATGTACTTGTTACCCCTAAGCAGTTGATGACTTGCTAAAAGATAATCCCTTTGTGAGTCAAATGAAGCACTCTTTTGTCTCCACTCTCTATCTGAGAAACTGGCGTGATCCCCTCCATTAATTTGAAACACTTCCAGCTCTCTGTAGACTCGAATCAGGACTCTCCTCTCCTCTCCTCTCCCTCTCAAGAAGCTACTAATGAAGTCATCATCATGATTAAAGGCTATGCATCTTGGCTCCACACTGCTTTAATCACAACATACAAAGGCACAATCCCTAACTGATCACCTCACTAGAGACTGCATTTAAACCTAATACCTCCATCTACCTCCAGGCAGAACTGGACCTTTTTTCTATTGCCAAACTTCCTTTTTTTTTCTCTTTTTTTTTTCCCCACTTACTTACTTGCTAGAGATAACTTTCTACATAATATACCACTAACACAGTTAAATCTTCATTTTTGGCAAAATTATATTTAGTACTTATTGAGATGCATCAACCTCTTTAAAAAGATTGGACAGATTGGGTTTGCACCTAATCTACATTATTTATTGATATACTACTGATACACTGCACGATAATTTTATAGGTCTTAGCAGAGGGTTTTAAGTTATTTAAAGTTATTTTAAAAAGTTATTAAAAATGCACATTGGTGTTGAAGGAAAAAATCAATGAAACACATAGCATAGGGCCAGTCTTAAGTCAACTGCAAGTGAGAGTTCATGAATTTTAGTTACCATGTGAGCAGAAAAGTTGAAATAAAAGCTGAAAGCAGTCATAAAATGTTTGAAAACAAAAACCACACCACTAGTACTGGTGTGGTGACCAGAGATTATGGATATCAGTGACTGCAAAAAACATCAGTGATGTACTGAGTTAAACTAACTTTAAGGAAATTGAGTTTTGTTACTACCAGCAGGAGTGAATGTGATTTATTGAAAAGGAAAGGAGGGAAATGCATTGCAGGGTTGCTTACACAATCAAAGTCTGGAAAGTTTGCATGCAATCAAGTCTGTGGATGGTCAGTGATTTGCTTTATATGTGCAAAAGGCCTCAGAGATTAATATATTTAAAATGAAGATCCCAACAATTTATCTGTGGTCTTGTTGCCTGATATTGGCTATTTGTCGGCCTGTTGGTATCAGCATTCATAATGGCTGATAAATGGACATTTAAAAATAGACTAGAGAAACACCCTTCAACCATGTTATAAGTGTTGAACTTGCATGGTTTTCCATGTTAGCAACACCCACGTTTGGAAAGTTACAAACTATATCAGATTTTTAAATCACAAAATATCGGCATAGATATCTGTCTTAAAAATGCTGCATCATTTGACTCTAGAAAAAATTCTGCTCGATCAAAATTAGTATTGTTGCTGCCCTTATTCAATGGCGCACAAATGATTAAAGGTTGTGAAATAATCACTACACAAATACAGAGTTCCAGCAATGGAGAAGATTGATTTTAAAGACGCAATTTAAAAGACTTTATTTAAAATGTTTCCTCGTATTTAAAAGAGTGTGCGTGCTTTACTTACTAAAGCATAACATCATCCTTGTGGCATCCTCTCTGTCTGCACTCCCCGTAATGCCTTTGACCGAGCCTGTATTTGGACACATTACACCCAGAACACACTGGCACCATCTCAAGTCTGTCATTGGGCTGCCTTTGGCTCAGTCTATGGTCTGAAGCCAAAAATAATGTTGTTGACCTAGTGGAGTGACTGAAATGGTGCGAATCATGTCTGTACAAACAGTTTTAGTCCTGGTGTCTTTTTGAGTGTATGTGGAAGAAAAAAAATTACCCTGATGTACTCCTCTGCTGTCAGACTATGTGCTATAATTCTTTTGCATATTATATGTTTGTTATTGCTGTTTATTCGGGTTCGGCCCTTGTTACCTCAGCTTGCCTTCCAGTCCTCTTGAGCTTAAGTTATTTACTTGGATTTCCCAGAATAACTTTTGACACCTGCCATACGAGAAGGTTGGAGAACATATTTGCATTAGTGTGGTCCGTTTGTGTAGGTGGAATAGGCCAGAGTGCAGTAAAATATTTGCATCTGAGAACAAGTTTCTGAAAGCAGAGTTTGCCTTCTTGCTAATTTACATTCATGCCTGTTAGGGTGGAAAAATGTTTGCACACAGTTTATTTACAGATTGATTTTTCTCTATTGGGCTGTTACTGCGAGTTGGTGTGTTGCTGCTGCTGTTCAGGAAATTCTTCTGATTATGTAAGGCCATTGTGACTAATATTTATGGCATTGTATTCTTAGAAATAGAAATGTTTGGAAGTTGCTTGGTGATCTAATGACAGCTGGCTCTGACTGATGACTTATTCATTCTACTTTGCGTTTATACATTGGAACTTAATGTCCATGGTGAGAAACTCCTTCTCTCCAGAATTCATTTATAACCATCATCTCTTCTGTTGGGAGATTCGTGTTTTATTGCTGTTGATATGGAGTTAGCCAAGTTTAGAAAGAATACAAACTGTCGGCTATAAAAATGTCTATTTCAGCGATGCATCTTTTTTTTTCTTTTTTTTCTTTTTTTTTTTTTTTTTACAAAGACCAGGTGGATGAACACAGTCCTTGAATATAAATCATCTTTTTAGTTATTCCACATCCTGCTTCCTGCCAGCCCAACACAAAATGTTGAATGTTAACAAAAAGCACTGAAAGGTCCAGTAACTGGCCTGTCTGACCTGCTTTTCCTCACTCTGGAAGCAGCATGAGTACTTTTTGGTTTGTTTTTTATTGGCTATCCGCTGTCCAGTAGGAAGTTCTTACTACTCCGGGGCGCTCACTGATGTTTGTCTGTCCTCGTCTGACCTGGAGTTCCTGAAGCAGGCAGGTTAGCCAGTTCAGAGACAGATGGAGTGGTGAACAACATACCAGCTCCTCTGGGAGGCGTCACATTTTTGAAATCCACATTCTGGGATGTGAAATAATATCACTGTGCTTTAGTTTGACCTCATATGCTCGTTTCTTTGTCCAGACAGTGGAGTTAAATGTGTTTTTCCACTGTGTCTGCCTGTTTTAATGATTTCTTCTGCTTTGTGAGTCAGAGACGAGGGGCAAGTTTGAAGCTGTGATCCGGTCATTTGAGGCAGCATCAGCCAGCAGTAGAGGCCAACGTGTCCTAAGTTCTCCATTATCACGACTCCCAAAAGCATCTTAATGGGATGTTGTCCATAAACTTCAGTGGGATAGAAGCCAAACCTTCAGAGGCTTTTGGGCAATAAAGCGTTGGTCTGATTAATAGAGTTTCAGTTTATTTGGACTTGTTTTCAACTGAATACAATTGTCCTGATTTATTTGTCTCTGCATTATACAGAGTATACATTCAGAGATCATTTAACTTTAACTATTACACCTTGTGGGCATTGTTCCTGGAGCAGACTGCGTGCCATAAATCACCCATGACTGATTCATTTCTCAAGAAACTAAGATTAGAGGAAACGGGCCGCTTTGCCTCGTGATGCTTCGCCGTGTTTGTTGTTTGACTGGAAAAAGGTAACTATGCTCTGACGTTGCCATCCGTACTGCATAGCAGCAGCCTTATTAGTAAATGACGGCCCACCCGGGAACAAAACAACATAATAGTTTTTAAATGCAGGAAAAAGGTAATGGATGAACCTCTTAAATTTGTGGATTACATTTAGCTCGGAGCCCCACAGTGTTGCACATTAGCTTGGCATTAGCCTCCTCCTTGCATATTTGGGAAGTTAGAAAGTGGCGTGGGTGAAGGGTGGGGTAAGGGAGGGGTGTTTTCCCGTTTCACAGACGGAGAGCTCAGGACGGCTCTAAGTGATTCACTGAGGAATTTGTTTACTTGCGGTAGAGCTGCAAATAACTGTAGGGTTTATATAGGGCAAAAAACTACTTCCCCTCCAGGCAGCCATACAACATAAACAGAGCTGTGAGGGGAAATACTGGACTGTCTTATTAAAGCACAACCGCTACACATGTTCCACACAGCCACATGGATCCCATTACTCACTGAGGAGCTCTTTTTTTTTTCCATCAGGACCGCTGGCCACAGCTCCTTCATCCTCACTCTGGCAATTTGTCTGCCTCTGGCTTTAATAGATCCTAAAAACATGTTATTAATCTGTCTCGGACTGACGCTGTTTGAAACTATGTTAGAGGAAAAGCTTGCTCTGCGGCATTCAGACTGACAGTGTTTCAAGACAATGTTTGGCATCAGGCCAGAGACTCTGTGTACTTGATCCATAAACAAAAGATCCACACCTAAAGTGGACTCTGAACTTGACCTCAGAGATCTGACAGTGCAAGATGCTGTATGCAATATGTAGCCTTTCTCATTTATTCATTTACATCTTACCACATGTTCTTCTTTTCCCTGTAGGCATTTGGGAATGCAAAGACAGCGCACAACAACAACTCCAGCCGCTTTGGCAAGTTCATTCAGGTGAACTACCAGGAGAGCGGCACTGTGAGAGGGTAAGGAGCCAGAACCAAATGCTTAAATTCTTAAATCATGTTTTTAAAGTCACTCAGTTGTAGTTTACTCTTTCGTTTTTTTTTTAAACAGAGCATATGTGGAGAAGTACCTCCTGGAAAAGTCAAGACTGGTCTATCAAGAGCACAATGAACGGTATGCACATCTCAGAAATTCAGATTCTAATCAAAGCCCTGATACACAGCAAAAGTACATTTGGTGAGCAGGAAGTCAAGGGCACTGTTGGGAAGTAACAACAAACATGTATGCATCAATCTAAGATGATATATGTACAGCTCGTGTACCTTTTTAATGAGCAATAAAGCTCATTATTATTATCATTATAGCGACACAGATGTAAAAAGAAGCACTGAGTGTGCAAACCTCCACCGAGGCAGCTCACTCTCTACTTTTAAATATCAGTAAAAATCAGTTAAGGGCAGCGTGGCAGATGTTTGATTACACAAACGGTATGTAGGAGTAGATAATAGATAATGGGTTTTGATCTGTAAATAACGACATGAATAACTTGAACTTAATATTATATTATACTGCAGTATATTTCGAACTAACTGGGCAGCTCATTCTCTTTCAGTTGACAGTACTTTCTTTAAAGATGTAACATATTTTGGGGTCAACTTGAAAGAAAGGCAGATATGAAATGTAAAAGTGAGGTCACATGTAGCATGATATTTGGGTACAAACTGATATTTAGAATCCCCTATATGCATATATGTTGACAATGCAAACAATGGCATTAAGAAAGTTTTAAATCACTCTATATAGCATTATTATCACTTTGACCTTCAGATCAATCTACTAACCTTCATGGAGAGGTCAGAGGTCAAATGTGGCATGATATTTAAAGTCTTTATGTGGTGCTTTCTATAGTTTGACAATGAACACCACACATTAAGAATCATAGTTCCTAAGATATGAGGCTTTTTGTCAATTTTCGATCAATAAATCATGAAGTTGACCTTGAAGACGTTGGTGGATGTAAGACAAATTTGAATGAATTGTTAACATGACCCCACTCTACACCCCTACAAAGTTTTATCAGAGTTCATTCAAAACCTTTCAAGTGATCGTGTTTACAGTCAGAATGACACGCACACAAATGCTACCAAAAACAAACCTCCTTAGTTGAGGTAAATAGATGTCAAATGTCCTGAATGCGAACAGTATGTCAACAAACAAAAATTGTCCATATTTGGAGTTTTAATACAGTCATGTTGAGTCATGGTTATAACACTAAAAGCAAGTTTTTCTGAAAGCAGGATATATATCGCAAAAAAAAAAAAACGAGCTGTAATTTTTGAAGAAAATGCAAATCTGGGCGAACTGATGTCAGAAAATCTGTTTGAGTTTGCCAGAGTTTGAATCATGACATGGATTAGTGGGCCTAGCAATAATGTGCTGGATAAGCTGGGCAGTGTGTTAAGTGTTGACTGCATAAGCTTGTGTGATCTGTGCATTTGAAGAGAATCTCGGTCTCTCTAACCTTCCCGCTTCGGTCAGAAGACACACACACACACACACACACACACACACACACACACACACACACACACACACACACACACAC
>JASGAU010342848.1:0-13197 GCA_030220045.1 Australoheros facetus
TGCCACCAATACTATGATAACTATTTAAATGCTTTCCAAGACCTGCAATATTTTTTAAACTGCAATGAACATTCTTCATGAGCACAAATGAAAGAAATGTGTTGCGTGGATATAACCCATGGAAAACCTTAATGCTGGATTAATGCACTACTGTAGGTGTAATGTGGAAGAATCTACAAACCTGTACCTTTTCAAGTACCTACCTTTTAACCTGCTCTCAAGAACACAGCTCTTTACCTCTTTACAGCTGAGCAAATAAAAATGCTGAATGTGAGAAATCTTTGGCCAAAAATAACTTATGACAAAAGGAAAATGTGCTTAATCACAAAAGCTGCACATTACAAAGACTTAGAAGTATAGCACATAAACACTGCATATTAGCGTCTGTTCAGAAACGTTGTTCTAAACTCTTTCACTTTTGGACTTTCTTTAGTGGTGTCAATACAAAGTGAATAACCAGATAAGTCAAATACGGTTGATACTCCAATGATTCCTGGCAGAGCTCAGCTAACTCTGGAGTACTGGGTTGGTTGGATGGCTTTCTGCTTCTCTGTAGGATGTACGACACTTATTTATTTAACTAGTGTTAAATATTAAAACAACACCAATGGACTATCACCCTACATTAAGACTATATGGTCTATTCATATTATTTTAATTTTTATCACTAGTTATTTGCATCTTTGTGAAACTGACTATAAAGAGAGTTAGCTTTACATTGTCACAATGCTGACCCATTAGTCTGAGAGTTTAATTCTGCAGTGTGTATACTGTTCATGTAGTTTCCTTCCTATTACTTGTTTTCATCAGTTTTGCTTCACAGATTGTTTGTTGGTTAATTACACTGATATTTACTGACAGATCATCAAATTCAAATAGCTTCACATTTGACTTTAGAATACTTTGGTATACACAGGAAATTATGGTCTTTTCAATAACTGCAATATGCCCGGGTCCTGTGGCTGCCAGACAAACCAAAATCATCACCCCTCCACCTCCGTCTTTAACAGTTGGTATGAGGTGTTTGTGATGATATGTTTGTTTGTAGCCAAACATGCCATTGTGCATTAAATGCTACTGAAAGGCAGTTCAACTTTAATAACTTTTTGTTCAACCACCTATCATTGACTGTCAGCATCCAGAGTACTTTTCACGGTGAATAAATGCAAATAAAATGTTTAGACTTTTTAAATATGCAACTCATGCATATCCAATTAACAATCCCAGGATTCAGTTTAAGTAATAAACCTTGATTATGTGAAATAAACGGTAAGTTGTGTAACGCTATCTCAGCCTGTTTCAGTTCATGTCAGGAAAAGGAAGTGTTCAAAGACATGTTACTTTCATTTTTACTTAAATACCAAGTGTTTTGAGGTTAGATCAACATGAAAACGTGTTCAAAGACACATTCCTGATTTCATTTTTACTGCATGGAAACACAATGTACCACTGAAAACCTTGATGATGAGTGTGTTGTGGTCTGCAGGGAGGGTCGTCTGAAGAGAGGTGCTAACCTCAGCTGTTATCTTCAGTAGCTTTATAAGGTGGTGACCTAAAAGCCCGACAGACAGAGACTGCAGCTGTCCTTCAGAGGTGTTCATCACAGGTAAAAAAAAAAAAAAGAAAATGAGAGAAATTACTTTATTTTTTTTACTTAAAGACAGATCATAAACAAAGTATATTACTGGAACTTCAGCAGTGTTTTAAACCATTCATTTATGCACATTTTGAATGGAAAACTAAGGTTTCTGTGCTCTGTCTGTCTCTCTGTCTAGCTAAGCGGACTGTCTTGATTCACCACCATTATGTCTAATTTCAAAAACGTTGCGAGCCATGTGGAAGGAGCAGCTACTGTATTAGATGCAGCAACTTCTATTGGTGTTCAAGCTGCTCCGCTCCGTCCAACGCACCGTCAGTGCTCCATTGATCTTAAAAATGGATGCTCTAACTACACACTGCTGAACCCCAGGTAACTACTTTTTGTAATACATTAAATTTGTTTTGCCCATGAATGAATATCATTTATTGAGACTCGTTTTTTTTTTTGTTTGTTTGTTTTGCTGTTTCCAGTGTACACATGGTGAGTGGTTATTGTGAAAAGCCCTTGCCCCTTGTTATTGATCTATCTTCTACTGGAAGTGCACTGTTCGTGAAGACTCCCAACACTGCTTGCGGAGCTGTCGGCGTCTTCACTTATGACCTACGCAACAAATCTACAGCGGAGTCCACTGAGAAAATTGCTGTGATGTTCTCTGTGCCCTACGACTTCAACCTGTACTCAAACTGGTATGCAGTGGGAATCTTTGACAAGAGCAAAGAGTGTAATTATGACCTTTATTATCAGATGTACAACAAAACAGACAAAACGTTCACTAGAGGTAAAGCTGGCCACGGGCTCAATTATAAGAAAGATCAAGTTACCATCATGGCATTGATGACAGACTCTTACGAGCCTGTTATCGAGGTTGAAGTGGGGGACGCTTAAAAAAAGTGTTGATATGTTGTTTACTTGATGCATGAATACATTAATTCTTTGATTGAGCTTTGCATTTCTGTCAACACTCTTCTTTGTTTTCTTTTGAACCTGTGTGTGATTCTATGCAGATGACTGTAGTTTTGCTCAATTTTACTGTGAAAGGGAAGAATCTAAAGTAAAGACTCGAGTATCTCTAAAAGAAATGAGCAGCAACGGATACAAAAAGGGAAAAAAGGAAAAAAAAAATACAATACTTGTAAAACTTGCACTTGTTAAACTGCTGTGATTATCTGTGGTACACTGGAGGAGACAGTTTAACTCTTACACTTTGTTTTTATTAGCAGTTTTTAACTCAAGCATTCAATATACAAATTCTGTCCTCTTGTGTTTTCACTTATTCTTGAATAGTTGTAACGTTTTAACAGGTACATGAAAATTATTGAAAGGTATTGCACTTAAACACATCCCACATTTCTCCCACGAAAACGAGTTATAAGAAAAGTCTGACAACAAAAATATTTCACTTTTCCCACAATGATAAAAATGCTAGTGCTCATGTATGTAGTGCTAACTGCTTAATTATAGTTTAAAGGGGGGCGGGNGTTAAATGTTAAAAAAAATTATGTGTGTGAACTGAACTTCACACAGCAGCAGAGACGTGCCTTCTGATATGCTTCACATGTAACTGTCTCGTAGTATTTAATCTCAGTTTCTAAAGGCAGAGGTAGTTGGGTTGATTTTGTGTAATTTTAAAAAGATACATAAGAGTACATGAATTCATATTTTTATCATACAGGCCTCCACAATGATGAAAAATGATCTCTAATGCAAACTAATATGGACTAATATATACATAACCTTTTGATAACAATAAAAACATTCATAATGCACAACAGATGCATAACAGGCTTTTGTTCTTGCAGTGCAAATGATTTAATCTGAATGATTTTCAAAGATGCTGTTATGAAAAGAAAGAAATAATTCCTTCCTATTTTAAAAGGGAAAAGAAAACAGGAAAACTGATAATTTTGAATAAACGTTGATTATACTAGCAGATTTCTACAATCAGTGCACAACAGTAACATTATTTATGCATGAAAATTTAAGCAAACAATGAATTAAAAATTAAAGTTGGACCACTATCAGATATGACCTCCACGTCTGCTTTTAGACCTATGGCATGAGGAAGTACATTTTTCAAAACTCTATCAACAGTTCATAACGACTACATTTCAGTGGGTGAAAATATTTGTAATGTAAGCTAGCAAAGATCACACAAGATACTGAGAGGTCAGTAAGCCTAGAAAAGCATCATACAAAAACTAAGTGTATAAATGAATTATAAAAATAGAGAACATAAATCATAGACCTTCAACTGTGAGTCCAATGGCAGGACCTGAGAGCTCCTTAAATGTGCATTTGGGTATTTAAGCAATTAATTGTACTGTAGGTTCATTTAAGTTTAAATTCAATTTTAATAAAGAAATCGTTTTGGCATTGCAGTTTCTACAGCACAAAAAATTAATGAAACACTTGAATAACTTTGTTTTTTTAGTGTGATTTGGAATCCAACCCTCTGAGGAGTGATGAGTTACACTGACACATACTTTACTTATTTTACTTAATTATACTGTTTTACTCTAACAGCAGTTCACAGTGATAACTGCAAAACTTCACAGCTAAATTTTCCTTTTGTTTACTTTTTGTAAAACTGTCACAGTGGTTTAAATAAGGTTGCCCAAAGCATCACACTGCCTCAGCTGGCTTGCCTATAGTGCATCTTTTTTCCAGGTGTTCCCCAGGTAAGTGGCGTACATGCACCTGAGCATCCATGTGATGTAAAAGAAAATGTGATTCATCAGACCAGGTCACCTTCTTCCATTGCTCCACGGTCCAGTTCTGATGCTAATGATGTCCATTTTTGTAGCTTTGGGTGGGTGACAGGGGTACCCTGACTGGTCTGCAGCAATGCAGCCCCATACACAACAAACTGTGATGTACTGTGTATTCTGACACCTTTCTATCAGGACCAGCATGAACTTTTACAGCAATTTGAGCTGCAATAGCTCATCTGTTGGCTTGGACCACACGGTACATCCTTCTCTCCCCACATACATCAATGAGCCTTGGTATCGCACTTCCACTTAAGGCTCGTTGGTTTGGAAAAGTTCTTAATGTGGCAGAGCCTCCGTGCATGTAGAGAGAAATGCAGGGGCCACATAGCTTTGGGGAGATAGTAAGTAATCAGGGAGAGATAGATCCAGCATTACAATGAGCCTCAGAAACTGCAAATTAACAGCACATTGGAGTTTAAGTAGCAGACATCTCAACATCCACTGTTGGGAGGCGAATGTGTGAATCAGGCCTTCGTGTGCCAAATGACACTAGTGAGGGAGACCAGTAAGAAGAGAACACAAGAACACACAAGAAGAAACACAAGGAATGGAAATTGTACTGGGGGTTTTCACAGGGCTGCCTGAGGTCACTGTTAGAATAATCCCTTTGATTATGTGTAACAACGGATCCTGGAAAGCTCAGTTGTGATCAAAGTGCAATGGAAGTGCTGCGTGACTAAGTGCTCAGGAGATGAGTGGTCACAGAACAGAGGGTAGGCTCATCTTAGAGAGCACAGATGAATAACAATATTAATGTAACACAAGGTGCAGATGGTAGAGAAAAAAAGAGTGATTGTTATTGTGGTTCAAAAGAGCAAACAGAGTTTTCTCCTGTTATGCTTGATGCAACAAAACTGTGAAGCTCAAACGTGACTTCAGTGGGGTTGTCATCCATAAAGTTAACTTTACAGCTTAAATACAATTTTGTAGTAGTTTATGAAATTTTCACTGACCAGAAACATTGCTGTTTAGTGATGCAATTCAGTGATATCCACAAGATCTCTTTTAGTTTGGGGTTATAGCATATAAGACTCACAGTAATACTGAGGCAGGTGTCACTCCAGACCCAATGACCAATCAGCTTTGCTGTCTATACTGTACGTAACCAAAGAAACAGTGAAAACAAAACTAAAGAGTACATGAGACCAAAAAACAGAACGCAGCCTCCATATCCACAATCCAACCACCCCAACTACACACTTATACACTCTTTTAAGCATTATATACATAAGATTCAACGTTATAATAGCCAAAACGTGTTTATAAATGAATTACACTGTATTCATTATACATTTACAAAGTTTTAAAACTTCAGTTGGCACTTTATAATAACCATTCAGGTACTGTTCATATAGGTTTTGCAAGCCTATCATTAACCACTTAGTAAACATTATAAGTGTTTCATTGTTTGTTACCAGTTAAAAACTATCAAATAAACCCAACCCTTCAAGTGCTAAAGGGTTGGTTCAAATCTGACCTGGAGCCAGTGGTGGTCTGTCAGAGCAAGCAAGGCACAAAGTGCTTGCCTATTGAATTCTAAAAAAGACGTTGATGAAAACAAAGTAAAGCTATCTCTTTCCTTCCATCTCAGATGGTATTCTGTCATAAAGCTTCTCTCATGCCTGTTTGGAGTCATCCTTTACATTACTGCCATCTTATGGCTGCAGTTTGCTATTGTCTGTAAGCAGAATGAATGCTCGAAAATAGAACCACTGGAATCTGTCTGGGGCAGACGTTCATAATCTTCTCTTCTCTTCTAGATCGATATGGAAGAGGAATACTTCCAGAATGGGGCTGACAGTTATCTTTCCCTTAAAATGCTTGAACCTGCTCTCATCTGTGAACAAAATGGGGTGCCAGTGGCAGATCAACCATTTCTGGTGGGATACCAATCGATCTGCATGGTGCTGGGCTGTGAGGCACAAGTCCCCCTAAAGGACTGGCAGTGTTTGTTCTGCTCCTTCTTGCACAAAAAGGCACACATTAGTCCTGCGGCTCGGTTGATGCCCTTCTACTGTCCCGTCCTGCTCTCCTCGTGTAAAAGCCTATCTCCTGGTATCTCTACCACACTCCTGAAACTGTGCTTGGAGACACAGCAAACCTATCCGGGTTGAGCTGGACTACCTGTGCAACCTGAATAGAGTGCTAGTACAGTCTCGTGCTACTAGTATTGAGAAGGAAACTAGCAAAAAGCAAAACTAGAAAGAAAATCAGTCAGGATGGATTAGAAGAGGACACTGGTCTTTGACCATCTTTCCCTGAAGGTGGGGCAGTTCTTCCATTGTGTTTCACAGTGAACCTCAACTGCACCTGGATTGAAACATAAATTTGTTGTCTAGTGTCCAAACATCTTTGGGTGTCTGCAGGGGAACTTGTCATGTTCGGTGTGATTAAATTTGGGTACTCTTGGTTTGATTACTAGATGTTTTTAATTTTTGTTGTGTTGTTTGTATGGCTCATTAAAAGCCATTTGGGGCAGAGCACTTTTAGTTTTTATAACAAATTGTTATCAGTTTTCTGTTTTGATCTATTTGTAAAGAGTATTAAACGCTGAGGCACAGGAAGTGGGTGTGTCCTAATTGTTTAAGAATCATCATTGTAACAATTTTTGCCACTCAGCCACCATTGAGTTTTAAGTAAGTGATAAAGTGATCTTAGAGTGGGAGTAGATGGGTTTTTTTTTCTTTTTTGGGGGTGGTATTAAAATATTTTTAAGGACAAATATAGGAAAATGAAATGTAGTAATGCTGTATTACAACAGTTTTAGGACATTATTATGTAAAAAAAAAAAAGTAAAGCTAATATTTAATTAAGCAGACATGATTTGATGTGGAATCATATCTGATCAGTCAGTATGTACTGCAATCTTCAATCTCATTGTACATCCTGTATAATGACAATAAATGCATTCTATTCTATTGATAATATATGTAATTTACAATGTATTGCAATTACAATAACATTTTCTGGATATTTTTTAAAAACATAACTCAATTAACTTTATGTTAGAATACACTTTAAAACCTGTTTTGCAGTTGATATAATCAAAAATGAAGACATCACAAGAAGAATAATTATAAAGCTAGTTACAAGTTTTTTTTAAAGCCATCATTATTTTATTACCTTAACTAATGGAATAAAAGTGAGGCCGACTTCACAACTTAATCACAAAGCTCACATGAGCACAGGTCCTATTCAGTAAATTGACTGCCACATCTATAGCCTTCTACACATATTTCTGACTTTGCAGCTGGCAGATGGTTGCTAGACAATTAAATGAAATTACACCAACCTGTAAGGAGTTTCCCTTCCATGGCACAGAACGGTGCTGCGGCCTTTTTCTGTATAAGAAAATTATAAGAGCATGATTTTTTTTCATTATTTATTATATTTATAACAATTATTGTCCACTGCTAGATAACAGGACTCTGTATGCTGTTTCCAGTGTGCAATCTGAATTCCAGAAATCTTATGGAGCAAATACAGGCTAGGGTGTCTCCACTGTTTGGAGAGACTGGCCTAACAGAAGAACGACTTTTACCCCGAAGTGCAAAGCTGAGGATGACACACTCACTAGCTGAAGACTTGTGATTGACAGATGCTCCTGTCTTTTTACAACCACCAACCATTATGCTGGTTTAAGGCACTTGGTTTCGCTTTTCTGACACAAAATATACATCCATATTTCCACTGTTTGTACACAATTTAAAGCGGTTTGTCATAAAAATTTCATAGTTTATTACGATATTTTACATAACACCCTTATTTTGAAAGACTCCTTTCCCATCTGCCAGAAAAAAGCACTTCCGGTGTGTGCGCGAAAGGCGGAACAGGCGGCCCCACAGAGGGAACAAAGGACGGCTGGGTGAATTGGTTTATATTTTTCTCAGCATTTATATATTTGAAAAATGTTTCACTGTTGCACTTTTTAACTTCGGGGTAGAAGCAGGGAAAATGTTTTGATGTACCAGAGGAAATTTGGGCTGGTTGATTTCTTCCATGTGCTGAGTGGTAGCAGGAGTGGGTGACTTGCTCCGTAACCTAGCCTAGCTTTAACAGCAAGGTTTATTCAGACGTCGTGTAAGCGCTGTGCTCTTCAAAGGTGTCAGCTGTTTTGTTGTTGTTGTTTTGTTTTTTTTGAATGAAAGTATATTTCTGTTTGTGTTCTTTTTTGGAGCCAGAGAAATTAAACTTAACGGGTAGCTCTTATATAAATATGGGACAAAATGTCTGTGGTGGCAGCGAGTTTAGTTAGTAGGCCCTGTAAGCTAATGCTAACCTGTTAAACCCAGTCAGCCATTGTTGTTGTTCATTCATTTATCGGTATCTTTTTGTTTTCCCCCCTATTTCAAATCCTGAAACTGCAAAAGGAACTGTAGCTGAGTGGCTTTCTCTTTATGTTTACCTAGCGTAACCAGTATGAAGATAGCCTGCTCTCCGTAGCCCACTGCTCAACTGCGATGTCAAGTAAGTAAATAAATAATTATTTAATGTCCTCTAAAAGCTATGTCATTCCATGATTCTTATATTTGTAGATGTCTATGAATAGCACATTGAGGAAAATAATGCAACATAGTTTTCTCAGCATGATACTCTATTTGATCATCTGACAGGCTAAACACTTCAGTTCTGTAAAAAATAAAATAAATCTAAATCGACCAAGAATTAGATGAATCATCACAGCTTTTGTAACTCCATCCGGCCTGCAATTTGTGGCATTAAAACGATGGAGAAACTTGGTAATTTGGAAGGCTGATTAGTCCCATTTAGAGAAGGTCTTCACTTGGTTAATATACTTTCCACACTTCTTGTGTCTTCATTTTGCATTAATTGATCACAAACCAAGGTTTAATGGAAGATTTTTACATGCGCAAAGCAGATGCGCAGTTGTACACCTTTCCGTCACTGCATAAAGTAAATAACATAAGTGACTTCTCAACTAACATAAAGCACATTTTTGCTCTCTCTTTGCACACAAGATGACTTCATGCAGAATTTTAAGCTTTAGGTTAATAAGCTTTAGGTTGCCCTGCTTTGTAATACTGTTGTAGTTGTGTGTGTGTGTATAATAAGGGGTGGGCATTTCAAATAGAAATACTTTGAAGATGGTGTACAGCTAGTGTTTCCCAGAGAATTACATCATTATTAGGTACTATGTGAAAATATATAACAGATCAGTGAGTCATCCTCTAATGCCTTAAACTGGAGATAGCAGTGGAAGTCCTTGTGTCACTTTGCAGTCTCAGTGAATTTTGCATTTTAGTGAAATGATCACTGTCTGTGTCAGATGCAGTCCACAGCAGTGGAGTTGGGAATTTACAACTGAAGGTTGAAACTCTGGGGACCATCAGAGTAACTTTTGCCACCCTTCCTCTAGTGTCTTCTCAGCTCAACACAGCTCGGTTTTTAGGGTTTTCCATTAGGTGTTAGTATGAGGTACCTGGTACCTTTTTAGGACCTACTCGGATTCCAAACGTGCTGAGTCAAGCTGGCAAGGATGGAAATGGCTACACACAAACCAACACAGTCATTTTTGTGCTTGGTGGCTGATGACAGGATCCAGAGGAAGCTAGAGGGAGCGACTGCCTGTGTCATATACAAATGATGCCACTGGACTTTCGGGCTGCCTTGCAGAAGCAGTAATCAAATGTAATGGAAAATTAACAAAATAGAGTAGAGTCCAGCAGAGCCGAGCAGGTACTAGTGGAAATTGAGGGCCTCCACAGCACCGGCCTGGTTAGTGTGCTGGTGAAATGGGGAGGCTTTAGCTTGTTAGCAGTAACGGAAATTTCAAAATCCGAGTTAAGAAATTGTGTCTGAAAACTGAAAATAGTGTTGAAATGAAATGTAAAATATACCGGGGGGACAACTGCAGTCAGCTGGATTAGCTCAGATAGGAGTGGACTTCTTTTCAGCCATTCATGGAGTAGGACTGAAAAACAGTGTCTACTTTCTGAGTAGACACTCGGAAAGTAGAAAGGAACAGCCTCACTATTCACTCTCTAGTTGTAGTGCCATGTAAAAATTAAACTAGCAACATTAATGAAGACATAAGGATAAGAAAGTGGATGGATGGGGATGTAAAGGCTGACTAACTTTTTTGTTTTGTTTTCTTACCTTGGAACAGAACGACCATCCTACGCTCCTCCCCCTCCCCCTGCCCCGACAACAGTAAGTTATTCCACTTTCAGCACCAGTCTTGGCGTTAACTGTTTAGCGGCCAAACGCCATGTTAGTCCTTACCTTTAATTTCTTTCTGTCTGAACCTGCCAAGGTTGCCGCAAACCTTGTTCTTCAGCTCTCCATCATCGCTTTCACACCTTTTTCCTGTCATGCCACAATTTTGTTTTTTCAGGTTTTACACCAGAACTGTTGTTTAAGACTATTACTGATGGGGATGAAGTCAGTCTTTTAATTTTAATAGCTTTTCAGATTATACCTTGGCTAATGTTATTGGTAGACGTGTGTTTAGTACAGAGTCAGTATGCTTGTTTTGATGCTTTTTATTTCCTTACATTCAGCAGCAGGGAACAGCACTGTACAGCTGAAATGTACTAGTACACACACAGTTTAATCAGTTCATGTTGTGCACTAATTCTGAATGCCATCCAGCTGCCCTTTTTTGCCTTGCATGATAAAGTCATGGAAAACAAACAAACCAAAAAAAAGTCAACATATATATACATGTATTTTCATGTTTCCCCCTCCTTTTCACTTATTTATGTTTATCCCTCTTCCTCCTCTTGTTTGTGAGCCATTTCTCATTCGTGTTTTGTCTCATTTGTCTTCCATCAGCAAATGCCTTCCACCCCAGGGTTTGTGGGCTACAACCCTTACAGCCATCTGGCCTACAACAACCTCCGACTGGGAGGGAACTCCGGAGGCTCCAGCAGGGTAATGAATTGATGGAGCGATTTGAAAAACAAATTAAATGCAACAAAAACAGTGTTAAGCACAAGAAAAGGTCTTGGTTTGAATAAAGGGGCCCAGGTATGGGAAGAAAGATATGACTATAAGAAAGACTTAGAAGGCAGAGCTTAGGCAGAACTGCAAATTAAGTAGTGAACTATCTAAGTATTTGAACTGAGGAAACTGAATATGTGAGTTGAGGTTTTAAAGATTGGGTGAATTTATTTGTTTGTTTGTTTGTTTTTAAAGAAATTGGGAAATACTGGCAACTAAGATTTAGTTTAACAAGCTGTTGGAAAAAATGGCAGTGGCTGATTTAGCCTTTATAGTTTATGCACTGCATTTAGCAGTAATGAAGTCAGATAGAAAGCATATTTACTCCTGTTTGTCTGAAACAGCTGAAGACTTTTTTTATCTAGCAGAGAAAAGGCAGTTGTTGGTGAAACTAGAGCACAAGCCTTCGTGTGGGTGTGTATGGTGGCATCGGCAAAACGCTAGTTTTGTGGTAAATGTGTTCTCTTATTGTGTGAATTGACTCCCAAGGGTGTACTATGAAGACATTTTGCCAAAGCCAGGTTTCATGAGCTTGGTCAGCAAAACCTAAAACACCTATCAGAGATAACTAGTGTCACAACAGTGGTGATCAGCTCTGTTAAAGTTTTTTTTTCCTTCAGGGTCTAAGTGCACTCGTATAAAACAAGGCATATTATAGCAGAACACAACATAGGTACTACAATACACAGAAGGCAATGCTACAGGAACCTTTTAACCTTGTAAGTTTATTTACTTTACCACTCAAGTCAGTGCTGCTGGTTTTCTAATATGAAAGCTATACATTTAGAACTGGTAGCTTTATCAATTTACATTTTTAGTACTACAGAAAAAAAGAAACAACAAACTTAAGAGTTTTGTTTTTTATTTAAAAAAACTACAACAATCAATTACAGCACGATTTTTATGTTGTCTCACATTGTATTCGCCCTGCAGGCAGGCTTATTTGTCAAGCTCTGGTCCTCTGCCAGAGGCGAGTTTGAGGGTCCTGTGCTTAGCTTAGCTGTTCCCAGGACTGCGCTCTTCTGCTGGAGCCACTATTCCATTTTTGGGGTTACTGCCCCGAGTTTTCAAATTACCATGGGACTATTGTTGCCTCACCTTCCACATCCTCTCTGACTCTTCTTAGTCCTTGGTATTTCTCGTGCATCTTGTGTTCCTTCTTCCTGATATTGCTATCGCTTGGAATTGCTACATCTATCACTACGGCCTTCCACCTCTGCTTGTCCACCACTACTGTGTCCGGTTGATTAGCCATCACCAGTTTGTCCGTCTGTATCTGGAAGTCCCACAGGATCTTAGCCTGGTCATTTTCAACCACCTTTGGGGGTGTCTCCCGTTTTGACCCTGCGACTACAGATGTTCCTGTATACTATACCAGCCACTTGGTTATGGTGTTCCATGTATGCCCTGCCTGCTAGCATCTTGCTGTCATGTGCTGGATCATCTCAGGGGCATCTCTGCACAGCCTGCACTTGGGATCTTGCCTGGTGTGGTAGACCCCAGCCTCGATCGATCTTGTGCTAAGTTCTTTCTCGGGTTTCTGCTGCCTGAGGCATTCACTAAGCACATAAGTTGTGGCCATCTTTCTGATGTACTCACAGATCTTTGTTGTTTCATCCAGGATAGTGCTTCTGACACTCACTACACTGCAGTGTTGCCTTCTAGCAGTGCGGTCCCCTCATTTCTGACTACTTTCCCTCCCTTTGTTACCATCTGAATACACTTGGCAATTCCGATGTCGTCGCTGCAGATCCTAGTGGTGTGGATCAGTAATTCGATGTGGTGTTCACTCCTGGTTCACGTTGTCCACGTACAGGAGGTGGCTGATGTTTGCTCCATTCCATAGTTGGTATCTGTAGCCAG
>JASGAU010342851.1:0-11173 GCA_030220045.1 Australoheros facetus
TAACACACAGGTCGGTCAGTAAAGTCAGTCTGAGCTGTTTCTCCACAGTTTTATCTTCACTTTCTGTCTCCTGCAGTTTGTCCGTCAGGCTCAATAATTATATTTTATGAATCAAATGTAAAGTTAAGATTCAGCTTCATCTGATGGAGATTCAAGTTGATTAAATGATGACAGCAGACATTATAAAGAAATTATATATTTAATAACAAACTTTTATTCTGTCTATGATGATGTCAGAGTGGGTCAGGCTGATTAAAGTGACTCGTTACGCTCCACACTGACACGTGCGATCCTCCATCATCAGATTAAAATGGAGGCTCCGCCCTTTATTTACCCGTTGCCATGGTGAATCCTGGTATCAGCGCTCCATTGATGATGGCTTTCTTTCCTTACTCACGCACGTGCTAAATCAGGGTGATCATACTCAGAGTTAATTGAACTGACACTGATCAGCTGTTCTGGAACGGCAAACTCAGAGTTGCCGATCTCAGAGTTGATCAACTCAGAGTCTGTTTTTAAACTCAGAGTTTGTTGAACCTGCTTCCTGGAATAGTTCCCAGCTGCTGGACTTTGGGAGAGGAATGTTGTCCCGTTCTGTCTGATAGAGGATTCTAGCTGCTCAGCAGTCCTGGGTCTGCTTTGTCTTCTTTTTGCTTCCTGATGCTCCAGATGTTCTCAGCTGGTCAAAGGTCAAAGGCCGGTTCAGCACCCAGACTCTTCTACAGCCAAACCGTGCTGCTGAAGTAGCTGCAGGATGTAGTTTAGCATTGTCCTGTTGAAATATGAAGGCCTTCCCTGAAAGAGATGTCATTTGGACGGGAGTACCTGACAGGGTTCTAGCCAGAAATGGGGTGGGGCTAATTAGCATTAGCTTGCAAATGCAAAACACTAAATGCCGTGCCAGCTTGCTAATTCAGTGACGGTGAACAGTTGGATATTATTATGTATGTACCTGTAATAGTTTGTGATACTGGTTGGTCCCACAAGTCATTGAAGGGACCTGAATCTGATTGGACCATGTGACTAGGTAGTGTGGCGTCCTCTAGTCTGTGTTACGATGCTCTGAAAATGAGATGCACGTTTACCTGCAGCTATTATTAATAAACATTCACTTAAGCAACACGTCTACGAAGACAAGAAACAAGACGAGCTCCTGGGATTTTATGTTTCATAGGAAGCCCAAAATTGTCCTTTGAGCTCCCTTTTTTCTCTACTTCCCCTTTTCACGCATTTTGCCTGCAAAATCAAGCATGAACAGAACTGCCGCAAGATCGCGCGTGCACATTGTAAATGAAACTGGCCATGCCTGGTGGCAGATTGCAAATTGCAGTGAAATAATATTATAGTGCAGCGATCAAGCCAAAGAAGAAAAATCAGTCTGGTGTACGAGGTGTGCGCCCACTTGCTAATTGCAGTAATAGAACAGTTCCAATAGATAACGAACCAGTGAAATTCTCAGCCAGGCGCAAGACAACCTCAGCATGGTGCAGCACCAGGCAATCAACCACTGGCTAGAACCCTGCCTGTATATACCTTTCAGCACTGATGGAGCCTTTCCAGATGTGCAGCATTCATTATTTTCCAATATGAATTTTAAAGTTGGATTCGCCTGACCACAGAACAGTTTCCACTTTGTCTCAGTCCATTTTAAGTGAGATTTGGCCCAGGGACGATGACAGTGTTTCAGGATCATGTTCACATGTGGCTTCTTCTCTGCATGATGGAGCTTTAAAGGTGCAGTCCAGTCATTCAGTGGCCTAGGTGGACATCGCGTTCTGCCTAATTCGTCCCCTTAGAATTCTAAGGTTGTATCTATGTTCTGACCAGTTTTGAGATATTAAGCGTTAAAGTTTTTGCACTCCGTATAGTCTTGTTCACACATGATTATGAAACACACCCTTTATATATTCTAAATCAGTAATATCAAAATCCTATTAAATGTGCAAATGGGTTTTTTTTTTTGAACAAGTAAAATGTCAGATAGAACCTTATAATTCTAAGGGGACGATTTGTGTTTTATGCATGTGGCTAAAGATCAGCCTCATGCATAGGAAACCAAAGGCAACGGAGAAGAGAACTCACGGGCATTTGCGTGCCGTCGAAGCAAATTTACATTTGTGACTGCACCTTCAGACTCAAGATATGAAGGATCATACTGATGTTATATCACCTGAGAAGGGGTCCCCGTCACTAAAGAAGTGAAAATGAGAGAGAAAGATACACCACCACCAGCATCTTAATAAAATGTCATCCTCACCTCAAGCCTCATCTCCTGAACTGGAATCAGGACTTGAACACGTGAAAATGTGCATAAACATGCAGATTTTGTATAAACATGCTGGTAGTGTTGCAATGACTTACTGTCAGCAGATCAGACATGTGACCCTCCTGTTTCCAGACAGCAGGTTATAAGCTAACATTATGCCAATGTGAGGCGAGTGTGCTAAAATCACACTTATCTGAGTCCAGCAAGGTTAGACCTGCTTCAGACATTTTCACTAAAGCTTCACTAACAGAGGCTAACAGCGGCTATCAGATGCTAACAGCAGCTAACAGAGGCGAACAGTAGCTAACAGAGGTGAACAGTAGCTAACAGAGGTGAACAGTAGCTAAAAGAGGTGAACAGTAGCTAAAAGAGGCTAACAACAGCAAAAACAGTAGCACTTACAGACAGAAATGTCCTCAATAACTTACCTTTTATCATCGATCAGAAGCTCACCAACCTGCATCAGACTCCTTTCACAAAGTTTTACAGCCTCCTTCAGATTAAATAGACATGGACACAAAGCATATTGACTCTTAAGGTGAACAGTGGACTGACAGCCTATGATTTTACACACTATAACTTTAACCTGGATTTGTGGATGGCATGGTGAGCTGCGCTCACAGACAGTGATTTCTGGAAGTCTTCCTGAGCCCATACAGTGGGTTCCATGCCTATTTTTGATTCAGTGCTGCCTGAGGGCCTGAAGATCACGGGCAGCCTTATCCCTGCACACAAAGATTTCTCAAGATTCTCTGAATCTTTTGATGATTCTTCTTAACCTTTATTTAACCAGGTTTGTCCCATTGAGATCCAAGATCTCTTTTGCAAGAGAGACCTGGCCAAGAAGGGCAGCACATAAAGTTTCAACATAAAATTACATAAATATGTACACACACACAAACACACACAAAAAAGATTCAAAGTCTTTATTATTATCTGATGAGGAACATTATTCTGAAATTGTTCCACAATTTGTAGACAGGTTTTTGCAGATTGGTGAGCGTCTGCACATCTTTACTTCTGAGGAACTCTGCCTCTCTAAGATGCTCTCTTTTTTTTTTTTTTGAAGTTGGAAGTGACAAACAAGGGATGGATGTAACTAAAGGAGCATCCACACAGGAAGTGACATGCCGACCGGAGTCCACAGAAAGTCGATGACATTCAGCGACTTCAAACAACTGGTGAGCTATCCACTGGTGGAGCAAGGTGGGCGGGTCAACTTCGAGCAGCTGAAGTGAATGAGTTATGACGTTATTATGAAGTTATTTCATAAAGTTTATTTGTAGTTCTAAATATGTTTAGGGTGTTTTTTTCTTCACTTTTTGACTCTCCAAAGATGTTATTCCTCTCTCCTACAGCCTCGATTGCAACTACGGCAAATTACCAATTATGCAAATTAGGTGATGATGTCATATAGCAACTTTTATTTTCAGCGGTGGAAAATTTCCCTTATTTTTAAATACAAAACTTGACAGGTATGCAACAGGTGTGTCCAAATTGAGGTGCTGCATTTGACGGAGGCCGCATTCGAAGGCCGATTACATCACAGCGAAGCAATAAAGATGGTCCAAATTTGACAGTGCCTCAGAATGCAGCCCACAAATGTGACCTCCTTTTGCCTGGATTTGAAAGACACGTCGGGTGTATCCTTCGTGGTCTACCTTGTCTCATGGTTCATTCACTGGTTACTGGTCTTTACGGCCTTCAAAGGACGCAGTCATCGAAGGATGCAGCACCAGATTTTGGACACACCTACTGCGACCAATCGTCAGCAACAAAGCGAACTGCTTCCAGTGTGGATGCTCCTTGAGAAACCAATGACATTGCCACTTCCTATAGTAGCAACTTGTTAATCACAAGGTAGCCCCGCCCAGAAGCATACTTTCTTGTCTTGTCACTCCAATGAAGCCATAAATTAAAAATTGAACATCAAGCTGTATTCAAAAAGAAGTTTGAAGCTACATAAGACAGGGACTTTTATTTTATTGATGGAATATTTCCTTTGTTACAGCTGCTGATATGATAAGAAGAAAATAATAAGAAAATGAACCTGCTGCACACTTTCCTGATGAAAGTAGCAACTGAGACCATAATTCATCAGAAAAGTGTGCAGCAGGTTCATTTTCTTCTTATTACTATTAAATCAGCTGCTGTAACAAAAGAAATATTGGATCAGTAAAATAAAAGTTCCTGTCTTATACACTCAGACTTCTTTTTATAAGCAGAGGAGTCGCCCCCTGCTGGTCAGTATAGATGTTTAAGGCACTTTTCAGACCCAGAAGCTTCATCAATCCTTTAAACACAGACTGTGGCGGAATCACAAAAATAATTTATTTTCTGAGGACCATGAATGTTCTTTAAAAATGCATTCAACCATCTGACAGCTACTGAGAGGCAGGCTAATTACCATCCACAGAGCTAAATGAGCAAATCAAGTCTCTTACGTCTATTGTTACCTCTTAGTTCTTAAAAAAAAACTCTCAAACAGGCCAAAACAATAATAATAATAATAATAAAAACACCCGGACCCCTGACCCTAAGATTTTAGCTGTTAAGAGGTTAAATAATAATCTGCATGTGGAACCATTAATGATTCAACTAATTAACATGGACTATACTAACTCTGACTACACTAAAATAATACCTAATACTACCCAATACCCAATATTTCTTCTTAGAGAATCTATCTTTCTTCAGGTGCCCACTATAATTCTGTTGCAAAGTTCATAGTGTAGTTTCTGTCCTACTGTACACTGACTTTAATCATAAATGTGCATGACTCAGTAGTTTGAACAGCTTTGTATCAGACATCTTGACCCACGCTTCCTTGGTTATTGTGACACAGGTTTTAAATGACCCTGACCCCAACATCTAGAACAGACCACCAGCCTGCTGTACGAATGGAGAGAGGTCTCCGGAAAGTTTCATTAATGATTGAGGAGCTAATTGAGCGAGACAGAGTCTTCATCAGCATAATGTCGGTGGTACATTCTGAACAAGCTTTCCCAAGAATAATGAGGCAATGAGGTGTTTTCTTTGCTCTCTCTCTAGTCACAGAGACATGGATCAGCCAACACAGACTGAAGATAGATAGATAGATAGATAGACAGACAGACAGACAGACAGACTGGAGTCTATTGAAGGAGCCGAGATGATGCCAGATGAACCTGAACCGATCTACCTCTGCCACAAATAACCTTCAGAGGTTCATCATGGGGTTGAGTCAAACCTCCAGCATCACTCCAGACATCAGTTTGCTGGCGGCAGCTGTGGCGAGCAACCAGCCCAACACCTCCGGCACCTCACCCACCTCGTCACTTCATCTATCTTCGTGTAGCATCGATGAATCCTACAAGTACGTCTTCCTACCCGTCTGCTACTCGCTGACCTTCCTTTTCAGCCTCATCCTCAACTCAGTTGTACTGCTGCGCTCCTGTTGCCATCATGGCGCCGGGCGACGCTGGAACACCTCGCTGATCTACCTGGTGAACCTGGCCACTACAGACCTGATGTACGGCCTGTCACTGCCCTTCCTGGTGGCGAGTTATGTGCTGAGGGACCACTGGGTGTTTGGGGACTTTATGTGCCGCCTCGTACGCTTTCTCTTCTACTTCAACCTCTACTGCTCCATCTTCTTCCTCACCTGCATCTCTGTGCACAGGTAGGAGGGCCCAGCACAATCACTGTCCCTGTTTTAGTGTAAGCAGTTTACTTTCTATCCAAGTGTAGTGCAAACCTGAAGTAGTTAACCAGAAAATCTGAACAATAAATGCAAGTTATGTGAATATTTGGGAGTTTATTTGGAATTACCAACTCTGTGCTTACTGCAGACTGAAGACTAAACAATGAGCTTGAGTCAAAATCGGTTTCCACAGCTTCTTGCTGTATTTTGCTGTTTATCAGAATGCTTTTGCAATCATTTGACATCTCTGCTATGAGACCGGTTTAGCTGCTCTGTCCAACTCACAGAGCATTCAGGTGCTTTAGTAACCCCTCCCTTTGTCTCCAGCTCATATCCAGAAGCACACTTTCAGAAAAATCACCAAAACTACAACCAGATAATTACTGTTCATATTATTTCCTGGTAATGTTAATTTTTGATGGAATTCTCATCTTTGCTATTTGAACCTTGGCTGGCTAACAGGAAAACTAGCAAGCTATCTGATTCTTCTGACCTTTGAGCCCGTCGGAAGTTGATGAAATGTTTAGAAAAGGTGAACTGATGGGTTTGACCTCGAAGCTTGTGATTAAAGCAAACTGCTGACCTGCTAACCTGACATCAGTTTGAGTCATTTTATACAAGACTAGTTTTCATTTGCTCCATTAGAGGTTTGGTTTGTCTGTTAGTTTGTTAGCAGGATCACCTGAGAAGTTGTCATCAGATTTCCATAAAAACAGTGGAGGATCCAACTTTGATCCTGAATTCAGGAATTTTTGACCCTCAAAAAATAGAATAAAAAAAAAAAACATTGTGCATCACATGGTCACAGAAACATATCAAAATGAAGTGGGGCCTCTGTGGAGGCACTGTGGGTACACCCACACAGCCCACAGTGGGCTCACATGGGCATGTTTGCTGAGTATCTTGATCCAGATATCCATGCATAGCATAAAGTTAAGCCTTGGCAGGTAAACGGTCTCAGACTGCTCTTGTTCTTGTCTTATTTTGTGACAGAAGATTTTTTTTGGATATTTATTTTGTTCACCTAAAGTCAATTAATGGAAAAGTTGAATTTACAGAACCTTTGTCCATGGAAGCTTGGTCAGAGAAACAGTGAAGCTAGATCTGTTTGGTGCACTCTTGGTTTGGGCTTTCATTCATGGATGAGGACAAAGAATTTTTAAATCTTTAAATGAGAACCTGCAAGATTTTAGAACCTCAAGACAGCAACGCATGAACAAGATCAACCTAGGTGTAGAGTTGGCTGTATTTTAGCCACATTTCAACCTTTCAGAACAACTGTTCTATGCATTTTTGGCCTTACAGTGCTTCTGTTATGACAAATAGCTGAAAAGTCCATAATGGTTGATATGAACCTCACTGTAACCCTGAACAGGTCATTGGTGACCTGATGGATGTTTAGAGGTTAGTGATGGATTTGAACTCACCACTAGTCGTCTCTCCACAGGTACCTGGGGATCTGCCATCCAATGAGGACCATCACTCTGGAGAGTAAGCGTGTGGTGAAGGGCATCTGTGCGTTGGTTTGGGTGGTGGTTTTCATTCTCACCTGCCCTATCTTCAGGTTCGCCCAGACAGGATACGTCAGCCGTAGAGGCGGTGGGGCTGCTGAACCTGGAGAAGGGAGGGATGATGGGAACATGACTGGGGACCAGGAGGGAGAGAGATACGTGAACTGCTGGGATGATGCCATAGACAAAGAGTTTGCAGACTACGTCCCATATGGCATTGTTCTGCACCTTCTGGGCTTCTTTGTGCCCTTCGTCATCATTGCCTGGTGCTACTCCCATGTAGTCCGAACGATATTCCAGACCCTCCGCTCCCCCCCCAGTTCAGTAGAGGGTGGCGAAGATGGCACGGTGGGTGACGGGACTATGGAAGGAGTTCAACGGCGTGAGAGAACCTCTGTCTCCATTTCTGGCTCACAGTACTCACACTACATCCGCCGGCGGCGGAAATCCATTAAAACCATTGTTACCATCACACTGCTGTTTGCACTCTGCTTCTTACCCTTCCATGTGACCCGTACGCTCTTCCTGCTCCTACGGCGGGGACAGCTTGGCGGCTGCAATGCCATGAAGGCTGTCTCCATCTGCTACAAGGTCACCAGACCGCTGGCCTCCTGCAATGCCTGGCTCAATGCTCTGCTCTACTTCCTCACAGGCGATAAAGGGGGCCCCAGCTGTTGGCCAGCAGAGCGCACCATCCATCGAGACCCCCGGAGCGGCTCCCTCTGGTGGCCGCTGAAGATCCTCAAAAAAGATGGGGTCGGGGAGGACGATCACGATGTGGCCGAGAGGGTTGAAAGGGAAGTGCACTTAGAGAACGAGTCCAAGTCCTCCAGAGTCATCTTCTAAGACATTTTAGCACCTGTTTTGTGGTCAAAGGCCACCTAAACAATGAGGGATGGAAATGTGGGATTGCTATTGTTTCATCCATTAATTTGAGGATGTCATTGCTCCACACATATTACTGCCTCTGTCTGCAGTGCAACATGAAGTCACATGAACGGCATTACTAACTTGTTAAGAACAAGGATTTCCAACTCAAGCAAAAAAATTTTTTTTTTAAAATAAAAACAGCTGAATACAAACAGGAACTTTTTCTTCGGTACAGTTTGATTGGATTTGCAATATGGGCATCAAATACCTGAACAAACATAGTAACCAGAATAAAGGGAAAAGGCCTGAATACCCACCACTGTAGACTCACTGTTAAACAAGAATCTCTGTTCTCATAGCTGCCACTCTGAAACATTAAACAGGAAGTTTGTTAAAAAAAAAAAAAAAAGAGCGATGATGTTTATTTAAAATCACCTTCCCTTGAAATATAAACAAAGACTTCAAATTATTAATCACAAGATTCAAACTGAAATCAAACCTTTTCTATTCTTAATTTAGTGATTTGAGTTCCTGTTGCTTTTATGACCAGTTGTACGTTAAGGCTGCAGCTCCCTGAGCCTGGTTCTGCTGGAGGAACCTTCTGTGTAAAAAGGAGTTCTTCCTCCTCACTGCTGCCAAGTGCTTCTTATATGGTACCATCTGATTATTGGGGTAATCTGTCTAATATAGTAGGCTCTTTACCTTGAGATGAGTGTAGTTGGGAACTGGCGCTGTATAAATGAAAAACATCCTCAGGTTGATTTGGCCACTGATGGACGGCTCTGATTCAACGTGGCTTTAAAATGATTAGCTACCTGTTTATTTATTTTATTTATTGTTTTCATCAGCTTCAGTTCTTTCAACTGTATCTTCAAGGTCTGAAGGGAGGGGGCTGCAGCCTCTCTCTGTGACTTTTGCACGTTCTCCCTGAGTTCTCCAGCCTCCTCCTCTCCTCCGTGAATGGCTGTTTGTCTCCCCGTCCTTCACCATGTGACAGCCGGGATAGAATTGGAAGTAGAAGAAAATGGATGGATGGGTTTGCGATGCTGAAAGTACATATAAGTACTTTCTTATGTACTCGTGAAATAAATGTCTTATGTCTTAACACTGTGTCAGAAACAGGAAGCAGCTGGTTGACCTGCGCTGTGTCTGATCTCAAACAGGAAATGCTGTCCTTACCTTTACCTTCTGTGGAGTGAAATGCAGCGTTTTGTTGTTGCGCTTTGGAGTTTGGTAAATCTGAATATCTGCAGAAACAAATCAGAAAGAAAGAAAGAAAAGTAAAGAATAATTATCTTGTATGAATCAATTAAAGGTCTTCTTAATTTTCTGTTTTTTGTCTAGAAAGATAAACTGGAAAAAAAAGCATATAGAACATATGGACATGAGTACCCTTAGTAATTAATTATTTAAAAAAAAAATTTAAAGTAGAAACTACAGATGTCTAACACACCCAATCAGAGCCTTTAAATTCAAAAAGCTTTAAGACTGAAGAAAAACATTTAAAAAAAGACGTGTGTCCAAACTTTTGACTGTAACTCATCTTTTCAGCATCATTTCTCTCCAAAACACAAAAGAGGAGCAAATTGTGATTTTATGGCAGAACTTATTAAAATGTTAGTTACCCTCATGATTTCACTCTGCAAAGCTTTTAAAGACTCCTTTCAGTTGGTATTTGTGCACTTTGCTGATTCTTGTTGGCTGGACTGCAGCCGTGTGTCCGATCTGCTGTTTCAATGTATTTGGTCAGAGGAACGTGCTGCAGCTTCCTGTCATGTTGTTATTGAGCTCAGGTCACTCTGTGATATCAGACCTCATTTCTTTGATGTGTGTGTTTTTTTGTGGCACCTTGTCTAGATTAAAATGTGTTGTCGAGCTCAGCTCTGTGTCCTCGTTCATGGTTAACGTGAGGATCCGTCCGGTCTCAGAAATGATTAACCGGCCAGCTGCTCATCTATATTTTGGAAACACATTTGCCGGCCTCTGACTCTGCTGACCATCATGCAATAACTAATACTAAGCAGCATTCACGTCATCGCTGTGAATTATTACTGTCAGTCATCATTTAGATTCTGAGTGAAACATCCACCACACTCCTATCATACAAACTCCAGCTGAGGACATTAAAAACACTGCTCATATAACGGTGTCTCTACATGTAATTATAGTTCATTCTGAGGGCAACAAAAGTCTGAAAAACATTTTATCATAATGAGAGTTATTGAGATAGTTTCACTTTTAAACAAATGTTAACCTAAAGTAATCATGAGTAAACCAAAGGGTTAATCACACTGTGTTTGATCCTTTCATCGTCAACAACCTCACCTTTAAAGTCAGTCATTTTTGAGGGGAAAAAACAATATTGTACTCATAAATATAGATTAGTGTAATTATGTCTTGCAACAAATTTAAAAATACTTATGAGCGGACGCCGTTCGTTGAAGCCACGTTTCCACCATATTTGAATACAGTGGCCTTCTGACTAATCGCACTTTACGTATGTGGCTACAGACCGACCACATACGTAGTAGACCAAAGGCGGAGAAGTCGTAGGCATTTGTGTGCCGAGGAGGGACATTCAAATTGGTGCCTGCATGTTCAGACTCAAGATATGAAGCTTCCTATCAATGTTTTATCATTGGAACAGAGGTCCCCACCATCAAAGAAGAAAAAACACGAAGACACAACACAACCAGCATCTTAGTAAAATATCCTCTTCTTCCTCACCTCAAGCCTCTTCTCCTGGAAAGCTGAAGGCTCTGCCTCCCATTCTACTCTTAAGTATCCGAGGAACCACAAGTAAGCCAGCAGTCTGAGAGCAAAGTGCTCTGTTGGGGTGATATG
>JASGAU010342855.1:0-13848 GCA_030220045.1 Australoheros facetus
ACCCTTTACACTAATAATAATCATTATATAAAGGGAGTATATTATGCTATTATGACATTATCTGCAAGCTGCAGCCAATTTACCTTCAAATGTTTTTTGGGTTTTTTTTCATGCAAAGTCTCTGTAAAGGTCCTTTCAGTCACTTTTGTGTCTTTTATAGCTGTAATTGTGTGGTTAAATAGCTGACGTCACCACTGGACAGAGTACAAGCAGCATTACGCTGTGATCACTCAGAGGAAGGCGAGTGACGCAGGATTCCTCTGCCAGCAGCCAAGGTTCAAAATCTCTTAATCAAAAAGGGTTGTGGAGTTTTTGCTCTGATATTTCTTCTGTGGCTCCGTTAATTCTGTAGCTTTAACTTGAAATTATCTCGTGAAATGCAGTTGTCTGATTAACTTTAGAGCTCAATTTAGAGTTTGCCATGCACGATGGAAGAAAAAGGAAAATCCACAAGCATCCAGTTTCCATTTATTTTGCTGCTCAGTTCATTTTTTTTGGTCCGATTTCTCTGGTACATACATCATAAAAAAAACCACCCAGCATCACCCAGCAGATAAAACCGCTGCTCTGCTGAAGTGTGGATTGGGATGTAATGAAAATGCAAATGAAATTAATTATTTTGGAATAATTGTTCTTCATGTAACCGGAGATAAGGTACAAATTATGTGTTATGTCTTGTAATTGACTTTAAATTGGTTTTGTTTCTGGACTTGGAAAATTAGTAAGTGGTGGTATGACATAATGAATAACACATAAAATAAAACATATCATCTGAAAACTGAAATTAAAAAAAAAAATGTCACAGCGTCTTTTATTCCAAGCTAAGGAGATACTCCTTGTCAAACTCATGTTAATGAATTTCCTGCCTCATTATTTAGAAATAGTTCATTATGAAACTGAAACTGATTAGGGAGAAGGATGCTGTTTCACGCTAGGTTCAGTAATAGTTTGAGGTTTGGGGAAACATGTTTGTTTACTGTGTGATCTGAATACCTGAAACTCAATACCATCCTTGTGCCCATTAATAACAAGGCTACAGCCAGCAGCCAGTTAGCTTAGCTTAGCTTAGCTTGGTACAAAGACTGGAAGCCTGGCTCTGTCCAATGATAGAAATCCATCTTGCCCGTCTAATGGTCAGCAGAGTCAATTCAACTGTAGTGGGGGGGGGTGTATACTCACTGACAACTTGATTATACGCACCATGCTAGGAATGGATTTACATTCTTTTACCTTTACATCTCCCTTACTTACAAAGATTCAACAAAGAGCTGGAAATGTGAACGCTGCACATCCAGGATGTGAATCTCCCATTCAAGATCTCCACAGATCTGGAGACTGTGGAGGCCATTTGAGTCCATTAGAGTCCATCTGCTCAGTTCACAGTCTCAGTCAGTAGTTTTACATCTTAGTGAATACTGCATGCTATTCATTTTGTAAATTACAGTCCCCAATAGAAAGGATAATAAAACAGGTTATGCTTTAGGCCAGGGATACTTTGTAATTGGTAAGTTGATGTGGGAGAACAGTGTATCTCAGCCAGAGTCGACCCTCAAAACTCCTGGTTTCAAAACCACAGGTTTTGAACCAATGGGTCACAGCCAGACCCGTCGCTATGGGCGGGCCCTAGGAGGCTGTGCCCGCCCACTGATACGCTTGGGCCAGCCCTGGCCCGCCCACCCAAGCCAGATCACTAATCAAGCTAATAATAGTGGTGCCCCCCTGTTAGATTTCATAAGCCCCCCTTAAGACTGAGATCTGGCGACGGGACTGGTCACAGTGACCTTCATTTTATATGTAGCTTACAGTATATGCTGGAAACTCTAAAGCTCATTGGCTAACACAGATCCTGTTTAATCCATAAAAGGTGTAAAACTACAGTCTGGCATTATTCGCAGTAGACGTGCTTTTGTCAGACTGTTTATTGGCTAGTATCTAGCCATTTTCTCAGGTTGCCTAGCAAGCAATCAAGAGCAGAGAAACAGTAAAACAATGAATTGGTATGTTTACATTTTGATTTATGTGGATATATTTTAACATGTTAATTAGCAGATTTTAATGCATTTGGAGAGAGCCAAATGAGCTGCTTCTCTTCTTTCTAAATTATATGCTAAGCTAACCGGCTGCTCAGTGAAGTTTCATAACTTTTGCAGGTAGGAGAATGGGATTAATTTTCTCATATACATCACTGTCAGACAGTAATTGTACCCAAATTGCCAAAATGTTGATCTAATACCTACTGTGAGTTCCTCAACAAAAGAGACATCTTTATTAACTTTGTACTGGTGTAAACCAAACCATGCTACTTTGTGCTCGGGCTGAGGTCACTGATCCAGAAGGGCATAAAGTCCAGTGACTGTTTGACTGCCGTTTTATTTCAGGTGAATCATTTTTGGCATTGAAGGAATTGCCAATGAATGTTATATGGCACTTGGAAAAGAAACCAGCACAAACAGAAACCTTCACTTTTCTCTGGAAATACTGAAATCCGAAGGCATTTAATTTCTTATTAGTCTCCGCAGAAATAATGACGAAACACCCAACGTCCTAAATCCAGCTGCTTTCTGGCATAGAAGACCAGTTCACACGAGGTTCACTGTGGTTAAGTATTCCCTGTTTCTCAGAGATCAATCAAGCCACACATGTGCACGAATGCAGTGCCAGTACAAGTCCGTGCTTTTCTGCCTATTAGTCACAACTGTCTTCATTTTACACAGTGAGTCAAAGGATATGAGTTAGCCCGAAAAGCAACAGCTGGAGCCTGCCAATGGCTGTAGGGAAGAAGACCATGATTTGAAACAGACAAGAACTTGGAAACTTTTTTAGGCCAAAGCACTCCTAGGCTATCATGTTTTTTTTTTTAAGATTTCAAATAAACATCCAAATATCTGACACGAAGACAAATTACAGTGAAACGCAAGAAGAAATGCTCTTTATCCCGTGATTCATAAAATGCTTCAGAAGTTGCACCATGGCTTTAGGATGGTAAGAATTTCAATGGTTCCCTTTTATCAGAGTGTTAAAGAAAACAGATTTTTTTAATAAAGAAATCAAAATACATTCAACAAATGGCGCTGGCACCATATCATGCAGGGGGAACCTTCACAGCTGTCAGATACATCCAATTACCAATCACAAATCGTGTTAGGACTAATTATGTTGTGCTCAAAATTAATGAACACCAAAACAAAATGACATACCGAGAAATGTCTTATTTTAATCCTGCACATCTCTCAGAGACACTAATTAATGTAATCTCTCTCTCTGCCTGTCTGTCTGTCTGTCTGTTCATTTATTTGCCTGTGGGTAGGGTTCAGAATCATCTCTTCCCCCAGTGCGAATAGAGCTCATAAACATCACTGAGGATGGCATCAAAAGTGGTTATTGTTGTACGATCCTTTCTCTCGCACACAAACGTCACAATTCGCTGAAAAAAAAAGAATGCATTACATATATTATAGAATTTACCAAAGAAAAACTGAATTACCAGCCATTTTGAAATGTCTTTTGTAATGACACAGACATTGAGTGTGCAGAGAAATGAATTTGTTCTCGGGCCATTATCTCAGACTGAAAAGAAATAACTTCATTAGGGTTGGAGACAGGAGGTGCAACGAGGCTGCTGGAGCAGGACGTGGGGGGGGGGGAGCAAAAGAAAGAACAAATAAATTGGAGAGAAATAAGTTAGGCGAGAATAAACTTGCAAACAGCAGTTACAAAAGTAGTAAAAGTCACTGAACAAAGGGAACAGCTGTATGCTGCTGTATTCGCTGTCTAACTCAATGGGAGCAAATAATGGAGACAAAGACAGCACACATATATCTCGGGTATACTGCTAATTACTGCAAACTACCAAAAGAAAAGAAAAAGGGCAGCACAGTGGTGCAGTGATTAGCATTGTTACCTCACAACAAGAAGGTCCTGAGTTCACTGGTTATTCTAAATTGATCTTAAGTGTGAATGGTTGTCTGTCTCTATGTGTTAGTCCTTTGATAGGCTGTTGACTTGCCCTGTCCTTTCACCCTATGACAGCTGGGATAGGCCCATGTCCCCCACCTCCACCCTGGGTGAATGGACAAGAAAATATGTGGGACTGATGGATGATTTTTTGTACTTGACAGATATTTAGTGATAAACCAAAAAGTTTTGGACAAATTAAAAATTTTGATCTGATGATGATGTCACATGAACAGTTAAAACTGACTTAAAGATGAGGCAACCAGAAACCATAACAACCATTCAGCCCATTGTTCTGCAAGTTGTTTGAGACAGAAGTGGAGTCCTGCACCTGCATTCTGTTTACAGATCTTAGACCTTACAAAAAGTAGTCTGTAACAGGAGAGTTTAGCCAATCAGGTCTTTTCAGGCCACCTCATAACATAGCACCTTGTCACAACGTAGGCCCAACCTGCAGTATACCCTTTATGCCCTTCATTATCAGCATTCTGGACACTAATAGGACTACGATGTATAAAATTTAAAAAAAAAAAAAATTTTTTAATGATGGTGTATTTAATAGGACTTGAAACTAGTGACTGAGACCATAAACTCATCAGATAGATCAAGGGACCCAAAGGGTCATTTTCCCATATACTTCTATACCAGACTACTTTTTGCAACCATAGGAGTCACCCCCTGCCAGCCACTAGGTAGAATGCCGTTTTACGGCAATTCTGCGTTGGATTCATCAGTTATATATGCAGTCTGTGTGAGAGAAGAGAGCTGCAAGTTGTGTGTCTATTTTCAAATTCTGGCTTTGTTAAATCTTTTACTTAATTTCTGCTTGTTGTAACTTTACCAGAAATAAAATAGCCACTGGCCTCCATCGATTAGTTAGGTATGAGAACCTTGAGTCTTTTCGCCACGTTACTGACATTATGACCTGTTGCTGTTAAAATTTTAATGGAAATGCCAGACAAATGCCACAGACAGAATGACAATCCACAGAACAGAAAACAGCACTTTGGTTGTATTTCAGAGTCTCTGCATCTACAGTTGCTGCCTGTCTGAAATATCTAACTGCTTCTGTCTGTATGTCTGTGCCAACACATCTGTTCATATGGAAATCAAGATCATGACATGTTCTGCATGTTATAATAACATGTGTCTGCTATGCACGTTGAACAGGGTCCAGAGAATCAATTAAACTCATGCAAAAGACTGAGCTGGCAGATGTTTTACAGCTGTTAGGATACGTAACATCACGCTTACAGTATGCATTAGCTCCGTCTCACCAGAGCGCACGCAAGCACGCACACAGAAGCACACACACACACACACACGCACACACATACACACAAAAATGATAGGACTGTCAACTTTACAGATACTGGGGACTTTTTGCTTTACAGATACAGAGTTTGAGGCTTCTTAGACAAGACCATGCATCTTCAGGCTCTACTGTCTCCCCGCTGTACTATCTAAATCCTCCATGGCCCACTATCTGTCAGGAAACACAATAGATTTGCTGACTAGCAGAAACAGCTGATAATGAAAAAGGATAAGAATGAATATTGGAATTACCCTTTGTGTAACGTTTTACAGAGACTGAGTTGCTGCACAAACAGACCTTTTAAAGGCCCCATAATGTATGATGCGAGTGCCACCATCCTGCAGTCACTGGATACACTGGGTCATTATTTCTTAAGCTTGCAGCTGTGCAGTAGAATGCCACTGGGTTCAGTTTCTGGATATAACTTGAAACAAACTGTGGCATTAGGGCTCAAAGTAAGCAAGGTTGTAACAAGTGCAGCCAAAAACAGTTTCGTAGGAGACTTTCAGTTGTGCCTAACTGGAGGAGACTGAGTGTGACAGAATTTTGTTGCAGCATTATACACAATTTTTTTAAACAAGTGAGCTACTGTGTGGATAAGTTAGGTCAGGAGTTGCATGAGTTGCTCATTTAAACTCAGTGACATGTCCCAAAATAAAAAAAATAAAAAATAAGCGTAATAGGGGAAAAGGGGAGTTAACGAATCATAAATGTGTGTTGTGCTCAGACCAAATGCTGCAAAAATGTGCCACAGTTTAAGACTCGGCCCTTTACCAGATGTCCAAAGTCCTCAGATGTCAGATATCAGATATTTGAACTACCAAAAGTTGTCCAAGCTGCATTTCTTGAGTATTACCAGCAATTCTAAGTGCAATTTTTGTTTTTGTTTTTTTACATAATTGACATATCTGACTGAAGCAATCATAACATCCTTTTGTGGTCAAAAGATTATTATATCTATAGATCAGTCAGATAACTCACATTTGAAAGGATTTATTTCAGCAGCAGAATATAATTAGAGTTTGGCTTCTAGGCTCCAAGTCCACCCCTCCCCACAAACAGATTACAAATGGAAAACTGGGGGAAGGGAGCCTACATGTGGATCCTGGGGTTGGTGGAGGGGTTAAAACAGCAGGCAGAGATGCAGGATGGCAGCAGCACTGACATGTCAGAGAGAGAGATGAGAAATTTTGGAGCTTAAACAAACCATGTATATGTCGGTCTGAACTACCACACAGACTCCTCTCCGTGAGACAAAGCAAAAGATATGATTTTTTTTTTTTTTTAAGTATTGTGCAAAAGTTTTGAGCCACCCCTCATTTTTTTATATATATTTTGCTTCCAGGGAGCCAGACTTCCTTGAAACTTTTTAAGTGGTTTTCAGCAATAGTTCTCCAGGCTTTCTAAAGATCTTTCAAAGTTTTTCTTTGTACATTGGCTGCTTTTTCACTCATTTTCAGTCCAATTCTTGCACCTGACTATTTTCAGAGGAACGTTTCTTGCTCGCTTGCTTGCTCGCTCAGTTGGTAAGCTTTAATACTGACTTGAATCATTCAAGTAACTTCGCAAAGAACCTATTTTAAATTGTATCTTTAGGCATTTTGCTAGCAACCTTTTGCAAAAACATATAATTTGTTCCCATTTCTTGAATTGAATCTATATTTGACAGACATAATATAGCATTTTTGCAAGAGCTATTAGTGGAAAATTTGACAATTCTTAGCATGGTGTGCAGTGTGTCTCCCCAAAAATTTGAGGAAATTGAATAAGTGGCATACAAAAGAAGAAGTGACGGGCGTAAAAAACTAAACTATCTACAGCACATGAACATTATCTGAAAGTCATGTCAAAGTCATAAGAAATGGGGAAAAAATCCAACAAATATCTGACACAGGACCTTAGAGATGCATCTGGCCCTTCAGTTGCTCTACCTACTGTTCTGCTGAAGCCTCATCAAAAATGGTTTCAGTGGAAAATTGCCTGTCAAGAAGTCATTCTCAAGGAAGGGAAAAAGTAAGAAAGGCCGATGCGCCATCTAGAAAGGATCTGATTGGCAACCGCTTCATTTTCAGCATGACAAAAATCTCAAACACACTGACAGTGCAGTAAAAGCATATCTGGATAGAAAAGCATAGAATGAAACACCATCAGTCACTGGCTGGCCTTCCCAGAGCCTGGACCTCAACATCACTGAAGCAGCGTGGGATCGTCTCGACAAAGAACAGAACAAAAGGCAGCCAAAGAAGAGCTTTTAATGTCCTTCAGGAAGCCTGCAGAACTATTCCTGAGGACTACTTAAAGAGACTACTTGCCTAAGAAAGTTCAAGCTGTGTTGAAGAATAAAGTTGGTCATACTAACAAGTCTAATAATAATTAGCTTAATATTTCCATTACAAAATCAGTTTACCGTATTTATAATTACAGTATTTTTGCAACCATCTTTCAAATTAAGCCAAATTAAGACTTCATTTTCAGACTCACTTGACCATTGTTGACATACATCTGCTTATTTTCCCTTTTCAGACATTTAGTATATATTATACACACCAGCCCACAAATGCCAGGCCTTTGCCAAATTGCTCAGTGGAGCTTTCGTCTTTGAGCCATCTGCTCCCGTTGTGCCTGCATTTAAGCTTTCTTCTCTGTCTTATTTGCCATCCAGCTTCCTTTTGGACTTATGCCTTTCTTTATTCTATTCTGTTCCCACAATTGAATTTAGCCCGCTCTTGATTGGATTCATTTTTACCTACAGGAACTTAGGTAAGAGAAAGGTAAATCCAATCACTGCCCATAACATGGTTTCCCATAATATCAAACCATTTAGGGCAGAAGTAAATGTTAGCCTGTGCCATTTTCTTTCAAATAGGCCCTATTCTGCAATCACAGGAAACACTCCGAGCCTGATTGTTGAATCACTTTCAGTCAAGCTCAGTTTTGGGAAGCAGCTTGCCAAGCTGAGATCTAATCCCAGTTTGGTCAATTTGACTTAAAGTTGGAGGCACTTTATCACAAACAAGCTTGTTAAATGCTGTTATGTATTGTTAAATTCAATTTTCATTCAATATGCACGAGAGAGTGGAGAAAAGCAGACTGCAGCAGCTAATGCTGCAGAGAACTGGGATGAGAGAAATGTCTGGGTTGTGTTTTGCGCCGCAGCTTTAGTGCTGAAAGAGGGAGGTCACTAAAACCTCCTCGATGTTTTTTTTTTTTTATTAGAGCGTCCTGTGTGAGTAGGTGGAGTTTTTCTGGTCTTAAAAATGATTTAATGTAAATGTAGGCATGCCACAGAAGACTTTGAACCAAAACACCATCACACCCTGAACCCATAATGTGACTTCATTTTCCATTTCTTTCTTTTTTTTTCTGTCTCTATAGAGGAAGCCCTTCTGCAGAATGATGTCACAGGATGGGCGCTGTTAAGCATCTCAAGGACAGTCTGGTTTTTGATAGCATATTGAGTTGACACTGCAGGTTTTCTAATAAAAGTGAAGGTTGTACTTATTGCTGTCATGACCCAGATGCAATGAGCAACAGAGAAGGAGACTGAAATGATGTGACATTAACACATTCAAAGCTAAAACAAAAGCAGCACAGATGAATCTGTACGTTAGTGGACACTGTATGGTTGAAATAAAGTATTTTGAGTAGGAAAAAAGGGTAATTTTGTAAGGGTAAGGGTGATTGTCAGACAGACACCCCAAATACCCAAAAACATCAGGTTAAATGACTGAGCCCGTTGCTAGCTGAAGGCAACGTGCAAATGAAAAAATACGAGACATCAGGAGGAACACTGACAGTCAGGAGCTGTCACAGCATCTTATTGCTGCTGGTGCGGGGGATACAATTTATAATGGAAAACCTGGAAGCAACCGTGACACTGAGGCAAGGACTGGATGGGAGAAAACATCAGATTCTATTTCCTCGGCTCCTCATGTCAGTGAGGTTACATCCAGACAGGATGAGGAGTGAGGTATTTGTCCACATCATAAATCTGACTGATTCACATTGCAGACCCTGGTTTACGTAAGGCTTATGTAACGAAGTTGTTCACTTTTCTTTTTTTTTCTGAATTTCATAGAATATTTTTATTCTTGCTTTTAACTGAAAAAGAAATAAACTTTTTAACAATGCGTTTACGGCATAAGACTTGTTATCCTCGAGCTTAATTCATGCAGGTCGCGACCCTGAATAATCACTCACGCAGCGGAGAAGTGAGAACAAAATCCCTCAGAGGTTGGCAGCGGTGTAACTGTTCGCTGTTTCAGCAGGAAAGACACGCACACACTGAACGCAATTGTGGGTCTGGCAAATTATATCACTCTTAAGATGTTTGTTTTTTTTTTAGGTATAGCATTGCATATAAAAACAAAATGATCCTTCCCTGATTTTGCGACTGCAGCAGCTTACAAAATCACCGCATTTTCAATTTTATAGCAACTCTTGTATTTCGGTCCTGGCATGGTGTTTTAATACAGGAACATATTTCACAACTGTGGTTTTATTCACAATCAGTAGTTATGAGCATGAGTATTGTAAAAATCTAGACGAATCACATGTCAAATCTGTGCAAAGTTTTCTGTTCTCTCTGTCGCATTTTCACTTCCTTAGTTTGAACTAGACTTGGCTTGTCATTTGATACCAGCGAGTGACCCAAACACAGGTGGTTACTATGTTAAAGACGGCTTAGTGAACACGCTTTTACACTCCCTGGATTCACTTCTATATGTCCTCCTGCCAGCCATGGTTTAAGTTTTTTTGCTTTGCTGCATTAACGTGGACTGTGTTAGCCTAATACAGTGCCTTTCGAGTCTTATCCTCTTAGGGAGCTTTACACTACAAGCCACATTTAACCAGTTCACACAGGCCTTTTTTATACTATACAGACAGCACTCTCTCTAACACACATGCCAACCGATGGGGCTTATTTGGGAGGTTCCGTATTTTATCATAGGACACGTTTTGGTTCAAGGAGCCAGGGATCAAACCCCCCAACTGTATTAAATAAATACTGTAATATTTGGCAGGTATAAAGTCGAGGGTAAAGCATATTTCTTACACTAAAGGCTAAATGAAAGTATTTTTCTTTTGTAAAACAGATACTACATTATAGGGTTGGTGGAAGAAGTACCACCCCTGATTCCAAAACAAAAAGTTGGGACGCTGTATAAAATGTAAATACAAACAGAATGCAATGATTTGCAAATCTCATAAACTCACATTTTCTTCACAATAAAATGTGAAATGTTTGGACTGAGAAAATTCACCATTTTTAAAAAATTATTGGCTTTGGAATTTGATGGCAACAATACATCTCAAGAAAGTTGGGACAGGAAGGAAGTTGGGACAGGAAGAGGGGATGCCACTGTGAGGCATCCCCTCTTCTTTTAACAACAGTTGGTAAACAGCTGGGAACTGAGGAGACCAGCTGCTGGACTTTGGGAGAGGAATGTTGTCTCATTCTTGTCTGGTAGAGGAGTCTAGCTGCTCACCAGTCCTGGGTCATCTTTGTAGCATATGTTGCTCTAAAACCTGTTTATATCTTTCAGCACTGATGGTGCCTTTCCAAAAATGACAATACCATACTGTTTAAAACACCCCCCAAGTCCATCCATCTATTTATTTTCTTAACTGCTAGCTTTTAAACAGCATTTCAAGTATTGTCTGTAAAAATGTAGTACTTGATTTAAAATCCTATTAGCTTAATCTTAATGAGCATATATTATGTTTTGCATATGAAATCACAACATATACAGTTACTAGCAGCTGTAGCTTGAGGGGGAATGTAAAGGTTTAAAATGTATGCCTACAGTAACTTTGAAAATGAAGCTAAATTAACTGCTACCTTAATTACTGCCACTGCACATAGGCAGCATAGACTTGAAGCAGTGCACTATTCTACTATGAAATGCAGTGACTGGCTTCTATAAGGTGCAAGAAAACATTCTTGCAAAATGTAATGAAATCCAGTACCCTGTTCCAGTACTATATTTCATGCTGTCTACATCCTTTATATTTTAAATTATTCAGTACCGCCACAGAAATTACTACATTTCTGCTACACTACACATCATCGGGTATTAAAAGGCATAGATTTTATAATAAATAAATAAAATACTGGACGTATTGCATTTTGAGATTATATATTTCTCAGCAGTGTAATAACTTGTTGAACCATCTCTGCCAACTGGGCACGGTTATGTGAATTCACACAAACTCGGTCTTTCCTGGTTTCAGTGGGGCTTTAACAGCTTTGCTGGTAGCAGCCTGGTCCAGACTGAATGCAGCCTTTTAAGTGACGGAGGGGCTGTAATTTGAGAGAAGCGCAGAGGTATTATTAGCCATAAACCGAAGCGCGGCACTTGAGACTTCCAGATGTTGCGTTTGAGGCACCAGGCTAAGCCGGGAGTACGACTGCTGCCCACGCTGAAACAAACTTTCATACATTGCCTTCCCGCTCGCCGACAGTGATGGGAGCTGGCAGGCTGCAGTAAAGGACGAAGACTGGAAAAGAAAAAAAAAAAACTTACGCCACTTTATCTGCTTGGACCTAGAGGGACCTCAAAGAAGACCGAGAAAGCTGGCTGCGCGCTTTGGACATTAACACTAACTGAAATGTTTGCGTTTTTCTGCCGGGTTGGGATTAAATAGTCGACCGGGTTTATTGTTTCATTAATACATCATTTAAAACTCCTTTATTTCCTATTTGTGAGTACATTGGGCATCAAGTGGGCATCATGGCTTTTTTTCACTTGCTGTTGTTTGCCGGGTTATCACTGTCGGCGTATGGAGGTTTCTACCAGGGACCTTTACATCCGGAGATGTCTAACGGCACTTTCCATCATTATTTTGTGCCGGACGGCGACTACGAGGAAAATGACGACCCGGAGAAATGCCAGATGCTTTTTAAAATGACTGACGAGCGAAAGTGCAGTCTCGGCGAGGACCAGGACGCCGTCATACGGGACGATTTCACCATCATCAAGAGGCAGATTGAGGACTCTGCCAGGGTGCTTGAGGGGATCGGGAAAAGCATCTCATACGACCTGGACGGAGAGGACAGCTACGGGAAGTACTTGCGGAGGGAGACGACCCAGATAAGCGAGGCGTTTACAAACTCGGAGAAATCTCTGCTGGAGCTCGAGGTGAAATTCAAACAGAGCCAGGAGAGTGAGCTGAAGGAGGAGCACCGGCTCAATGACGACTTTCTTAACATGATAGTACACACACGGGACGTCCTGAAGGAGACGTTGGACATTTCTCTGGGCCTGAAGGACAAGCACGAGCTCCTGTCTCTGATCATCCGCAGCCACGGCACGAGACTGAGCAGACTGAAGAACGAGTACCTGAAGTTCTGAATGAAAATAGTCCCAAATCTTCTCATTAAAGCTGCCCAGCATTTTTCTTTTTTAATTATTGTTATTATTTTTTATTATTATTTTTTTTAGTGGCGTGTGACCATGAGACAGAGGCAGAGGCAGAGAGAAAATTACATACCAGGAACATAAAACCAAAGCATAAAGGATCAGTACACCTTAACTAACAAACATTTTTTTCTCACTAAAAATTCTGTGGATGACGATAGTTTTGGGTGCATCTGCCCAGGTTAATTTTTTTTTTCCTTTTTAAAAGCCAAAGAAAGGAATTTGAAAAGAGTGCAATATCATAATTGGCTTTGCATTGTTACCAGATCTCAGGGAGGAGCCAAATATGTTTCAAGAAGGTAACTGTTTCAGTTTATGTTGGGCCCATATTCCATAATAAAGTTGGTTCCAAACTAAAAATGTAGTATGTGAGATATTCACATCACACGGCATACACTGCGGTAATGGTAGAAATATCTGCAAGTCATATATAAAAATCTGGGAGTATTAAAACTTAACTATCTCCATTTAAAGGTACAGATAGAGGTAAATGTGTTTTTATTGTTATTCTTAAAAAAAAAACTTGGACTGTATCAACACAATAAACCTTTTGTTAAAATACACAAAAATATGAGAGGTGGGCAGCATTCTTTAACTATTCTAATATGAAAAAGCAACTTTTTTACCTGATGCAACACAAATACAGCAATACTATGATACAATTTCTGAAGATTTTTTGGCTGATCCAGCAAGCTAAATATCAAACAAATCAAAGTATTTGATCACATTGATGAAAAAAGATTACAGACATTAATTTAAAAAAAATAAATCTAGTAACGCCATCCAGCTTTAGTGAACGTATCCAATAATATCAACGGGATAAACAACATGGCAGCATTTCTAGTTATCTGACTGTGTGCATTGTTGTATTGCCCACTCTTTGATAACTTTGTATACTCAAGCCTGATAATACAAAATATTAGTACAATATTTGAAATAATTATATATGAAGTAATGTTTTACAGTAGATAATGCATCATCTCCAGAAATGCCTCTTTTCTTTTCATTTGGTAACCAGTCTTATTGGTTAGTGAACTGAATTTACCTGTAGCCTGTCATGGGTTTCTCTGTGTGTGTGTGTGTGTGTGTGTGTGTGTGTGTGTGTGTGTGTGTGTGTGTGTGTGTGTGTGTGTGTGTGTGTGTGTGTGTGTGTGTGTG
>JASGAU010342865.1:0-17377 GCA_030220045.1 Australoheros facetus
AATTCTGGTATCAATATAAATGCCACGTCCACACAGTGCAGCCAGGAACGTTATCTTCCATCCCCACGGGAATCCATAACATAACCAGCCGGGTATGTAGAGGAAAGAGGGTTCCCCTTCTCCCAATCTCCTCGTGATGAGAATTTGATCATCAATAGTGTTGAGAGACCAGCTGACCAGATCCATAATTTAAATTCCAGTTCGGGGATGTGTGAAGGGACGCTCTAAGCAGCGAAGCAGCAAAAAGCAGGGGAAGATAGGGAAGGCTGGGGAGAAGAGGAAAATGCGTCCGTCTCCACCGAGAGCAGGAAAAAAAAAAAAACAACAAAAAAAACTTGTTTGTTGTTTTCACACGTTTGTTATATTTCATTAATATCCCTTTAAAAGCTTCAAAATAAGCATTAGTGTTGAGCATAGAGATTTTCGGGGTTCAGATCAGCTACGGTGAGCAGCAGGTGGCAGCAGAGCGGTAACATCAGGGCTCAGAGCTGAGGAGAAGTGCTCTCTGGTGAAAACGTTTTGACTAATTTATCCTTTGCTATCATCGAGCCTGAGGATAGTCACGTTGGAAGATCTAAGCTTCAACGGGAATAGCTTTTACTGCCGTGTTTGGAATAACGAACCTGCTGAGATCAAAGATGAATCGGAAGCTCCGGCTTTTAAAGAGAAGGCTAAAACTGAAGGAAACGCGTCCTTCAAAAAATGAAGGAGATTTTCTACTTTTAATCCAAACACATGTACATCTTAAACTGTGTCAAACAACCAGATTCTCCTCCTGTGTATAGAGGCGGGTGGTCAGGTGACTCCTACCTGCCGTGCAGCGGGTGACCGTGGAACGTGGCTGAATGCGGCAGCGTGTGCTTGTGATGCGGCGCAGCGTGATGATGATGATTTGTCTCCATCTGATAGGTCGACTGTTGAATGACACCGTGTGTCGTCCGTCTGCGCTGCAGAGCTCCACCTCCCCCTGCCTGACTTTTGACCCCTCCGTTCACCTTACTGTTGGCCCCTGTGGTCACCTTCCCATTGGCCTGGTTCTGGTGGGAGGAGCCTAAGGTGTTCCTTAGGTACCAGTCTCTCAGACCTGTCAATCACACATCAACAGATCATGGATGAGAAATGATTTCTGCTCTGTGCTCACGCTCCAATCATTCATCTACACCGAGAGCGTGTTTCTAACTTTAATCCAGCTGGACAGTCTTTCTATTGCACTAGAATCGGCTATTGTGGCAACTTCTGTCCTTTTTTTGAGCCTCCGACAGCCTTTAACAACACCAAAGAGGCAGAAGATACAGTTTAAAGACTCTTTGTAACCACAGCATGTTCTGTGTACTGAAGCTTGTACCCTTATATTGAATGTAAAAAATGAAGGAAGTTACTGTGATATGTCCCATTGGTTAGGTACACTCCGTTAGGGGGTTGAAGCTTTAACCTGATCCTTTTGTTGATCCTCGTCTTTAAAACCATAAACCTATGAGGTAAGCATTTACTGAGGTCACAGTTTGAGCGAGAGCTGTTTTCCCATAAAGCCGTATTCGCAACCCGGACTCAGCCCAACGCAGTGTAGATAAACTACATCTTCAGCTTTTAAGTCTGAATGAAACATCAGGTGGTGGTTCCCAGCTCGCAGTGGAGCAGTTCACAGATGAGTGTGAAGAGGCGGGAATGAGAATCAGCACCTCCAAGATCACGGTTCTCAGCCGGAAAAGGGTGGAGTACCCACTCCAATTATGGGGTGAGTTGCTGCCCCAAGTGGAGGAGTTTAAGTATCTCAGGGTCTTGCTCACTAGTGATGGGAGAGTGAAGCGTGAGATTGACAGACAGATTGGGGCGGCTGTACGATCTGTTGTGGTGAAGAGAGAGCTGAGTGTAAAAGTGAAGCTGTCAATGTACCAGTCAGTCTACATCCCTATCCTTACCTAAGGTCACGAGTATTAGTTTTCTTCGAGGGGGGGCTGGTCCCCTAGAGATAGGACCTTGGTCATTTGAGAGAGACTCGGAGTAGAGCCATTGCTCCTCCACATCAAAAGCATGCCTAGGATGCCTCCTGAACACCTCCTAGGTGAGGTGGTTCAGGCACGTTCTATCGGTAAGAGACCCCGGGAAGACTCAGGACTCACTGGAGAGATTAAAGCTTTCAGCTGGCCACCAGGAGCCTTGGTGTCTCCACTGAATGAGCTGGAACAGGTGTCCGGGGTGAGGGAAGTCTAAGCTTTAGACCGCTGCCCCTGTGACCCATACCTGGATAAGCGGTAGAATAAAAAAATGGACGAATGAATCAACCATGCTTGTGTTATCCTGTCTGACTTACACCAGGTGGCATCACTTCCTCACTGCAGTTCACCAGTAGACACACTTTCTGCTGCACTGACCCAGTTTTATCTCTACACCATGAAACATTCAACACATTTGATCTTCACAGATTCTCATTTAAAAAACATCAGGAGGTAAAAGAAGCTGAGCTGCGAGCTAATGGGGCCCCAGATGGTCCAGAAAGAAACTGCAGAGCAGTTTAAAGGGTAACAATACTCACCCTCCAGAGCGAGGGCCTTGTGGAGGCTCCTGGTGGCCTCCTCCAGTTGGGAGTCCTGATTGGGGGGCAGCTGAGGCGGTCGGGGGGGCAGCAGGTGTGGGTGTGGGTCGGGCTGAATGGTGACCAGAGGAGGATTGTGGGCATCAGTCTGGCTCTGCTGCACCGGGAGGAATGGACCGCAGGATTTGGTGCGAGTTACCGTGACCCGCCGCTGGTCAGCTTTGGGTCCGCGGTAGGTGGGCGGGGCTCCCGATGGCTGCTGGGAATAGCCATTGTAGACCAGCTGTTGCTGCGATGTGACTGGCTGCCTGTGGGGCTGTGAAGGCTGTCTCTGCAGCTGCTGTTGTTTCCCCCAGACGTAGTCCAGCAGGACATCGCTGTACCCCCCTCCTCTTCCTCCTCTGTCTCCTCTTCCTCCTCTCCCTCGCCCTGCACCTCCCCCTCTCCCATCACTGACTCCATTATTGGCCCGCGTCCGTCCGTCTGTCAGCGTCTCGGAGTTCCAATACGCTCCGGCAGTGTTTGTTCCTCTGGATCCCGGTAGGCCGTTTACCCACAATCCCCCCTGCTGCACCCCCACCTCATCCTCCGGGGGGGTGATGCGGTCCAGTAGGCCATCGGAGCTGTTACTACGGCGAGCTGCGTTAGCCCTGACTCCTCCCTCCCCTCCTGCTCCAGGGTCAGAGGGGCCAGAGGAGGAGGAGTCCTGAGAACGAGGGGGAGGAGGCGGAGGATGGGAGGGAGGCAGAGGGAGGGGCTTCTGGGTCTCTGGGTGTTCGGTTCTGAAAGAGACAAGGAAATATTTTCAGCGTGTTGGGATGGCTGACCTCACCTGACACTGAACACGACACATCAAGCAGTAGAAAACAGAAAGGTGAAGCGAGTCCAGCAGCATCTGAAAAACATCTGCAGACTTTGGCGTGAAAAGAGAACATTAAAGCTCCAATTATGATCTTACAGGCAACTGAAGAAGATTCAGAAAGCTTGTTTATCATCCTTACTGTTAGCTTTATGAGTGCTAATAGATTAGCACAGTCGCAGCGCTTTTAGTCAGCAAGCTGCTTCAGGGGTCCGCTGCACAGCTAACGTCACGGCAGATATTTGTCACCACTGTCTGAAACTTCCCGTCACACAAAACTGCAAAAAAGGATTCGATTTTGATTTTGATATGTTTGGTACATCAGTGCATTCGGATCATCGTTCCGATTGCGAAAACTGCCAGACATGACAGGCTTTAAAAAAAAAAAAAAAAAAAGGATTTGATTTTGTTTCTATGAATAATGTATTAAAAATGCAAAACTACTGTTTTTGTTTCCACTGCAGATTCCACAACGCTTTCAGCAGAAAGTTACGGTAGAGTACTTCTAAATACTTGAGAACTTTCCACTCTCAACTTCCCGTGCCACAGGGGGGGGGGCGCTGAACCAATAATTTAGACCGAATGAGACGCTATAAAGATGTAGCTCGATAACATAAACTTCAGAGCTTTTCTTTCAGACGTAGTTTATCTACAGTTCTAACACGTGGTTATCATTTGGAAATAGGTGCCATCAACGGCTTTTAAAGAGTGAGATGATGATGATACTTTATTGATGATACTTTATTGGCTCTCCTGTGGCAAAAATTAAATGCCAAGTTTTATTTTATGCTTGGTCACATCATCAACGCTGTACTTATGAAACCTAAAATCATTCTAAAAGCAGCTGAAAATCATTTTTCAGTCTTTTAGCTCCATTAATTTCTATTCATTGACTGTCTCACAAGACCTTCTCCATTTCCTTCTCTTCTGGTACAGTGAAACACAGTGCTACAGCCACCATTTATTAAGTACGACATTTTCACCTTCATTCAGCCTGATGGAACAGCTTTAGTCTGAATAGAGGCTGAAACTAAGAATAAAAACACAGCGCTTATGGATTTTAATGTGGACATGCTCCAAGCTGTACCTGTTGTGCAGGGAGTTCCTCCTGGTTCTGTTCTGGTAGAAGACCTCCACCGGAGACCCAGAAGAAACCAGCGGGGGGCGACACTGAGACACACCGTCATCTGTTAGACAGACACAGACAGAGACTTAGTTTTGCTGGGATGACAGCGACTGTATTTTAGTGGGTCTGATAAAATGATAATAAATTAAATCAAAATCATCAAAAAAGCAGACCGTGTTATAAATATCGATTTTAATTTAAATCTGTAGCTCAGTTCAAGTTACAAAAGGTCCCTAATGCCAACTGAGAACAGCAAAGTTTATCCAGATCTGCTCTTATTTTGGTAGTTTGATCCATCACTTCCTGTAAGAGAGACGTGCCTGCTTTAAGTCTGAGAAACAAATGTGGTTGATTAGATCAACTAGGTAAATCAGTCTGATTGTCTGATGATTGATGATATTTCAGTCAGGATGTAGACAGCTGTAACCATGGTAACTGCACACAACAAAAATGATGTCAACTATATCCTCAAAAAGCCTGTAAAACATAACGCACACATTAAAAAAAAGCAGGTTTTATAATTTAAGGACATTGATTTCGTGAGAACAGTGTACGAGGGCAGTCAAAATGCACCAAACATCACATTGCTAAACAGGCATGACCTTTAAAAGATCTATAAACCGTGTATTAGAAAATAGATACAATAATTAGCTGAAGTCACACAGAATGGGCATCAAATTCCCAGAGAGAGCCGCGCTGTGAAAAACCCAGAACGACAATCTTCTCTTCCTCAACAAGAAACAGGAAACCTGTCCGGTGCTCTCCTGTTTGTCTAGTATGCAAAATATACTTTGACACAAAAATATACAGATTAGAAAGTGACAGGAAGGCAAAACATGCGTTAAAAATAATCATAATGCTACATAATCAAACCAGCCTGTGCTGCCATTCACTGCCAACAGCTCTGCAGCAAATCTAGATGTTATTCCTGCTGTCAGCCAGCTGGGGGCGCTGCAGCTGCAGTACCACTTTTACAGAGCGTGTTTTTGTACTTCTATCTTTGCGAGGACCACCATGAGCTTCAGAGTGAGAGCAGGTCAAAGGTCAAAGGTGAGCTTTATGTGATGGCTCTCATACAGAAAGAGAGCCATCACGTGTGTTTTTGTTACCATTGTCGTGTCCTGTTGAGTCTGATGTCGAGCTGCTCTCTGACCTCACTGTGTCATCTGGAAACACACACACACACACACACACACACACACACACACACACACACACACACACACAGAAACAGAGTAAGAATAAAAGCAGGAAGATGCTGGTTTCCTCATCTTCCTGAAACAATGGCCTCTCATTTTCTGCCAGCTTTGTGTTTCTGTGTGTGTCTCCGTGCGTGTGTGTGTATGTGTATCTATGAATGGAAAGTTTTCAGGCCGTCCCATCTACTGTACGGGCTGCGCCTTCTGCGTCTTTAGTCCTTTGAAGACCCTCCAAGAGGGCGGCTTTCAGGAACCCGATTGGTTGTGCTGTGACTCAGTTGAGTGTGACGTCTTTGAGTGGAGCTGATTGCAGGGTTTTAGTCGCTGCACTAATATTACATAAGGGAGTCAAATAAAAACATGCAAGATGTCATGATAAAGTTGAGATTACGAAAACCAAAATGTGTATCCCCCTAACGGTTCTCTTCCTTGTGTACTCGTATACGAACATCTGCAATTTCACCGTCAGCCTCAAACTTCTGTGTGAATCTCATTCAGCTTTCATGTCAAAGATCATCAGTGAGGAAGACACTAGTCTCTGTGGCCACGACCCAGATGCCAAGGCAGTGTCCCAACCCCATCAGGCCAGATGTGCAACCACAATCGTGCTCTTTTCACCGAGTTGTGCAAAAGTTTCTACTGTAACAGTATTTAATGCTTGTTCCTCCTGAGGGCCCGGGTTCATCGAGTTTTTGAGGCTGTCAGAACCCCTGCCGTCTGCCAATCATGTTGATTTTTAAACATCAGCCAGAAACATATGTTTAAATGTGAGTTTTAGTAATGTGTTTTTCTTGTTTCTGAGATATGAGGACTATTTGCAGAGGTAATAACACTTGCTGGAGCGGTAAGAGGAGTAGTTGCAAAGATCTAAGTACACATTTTGTAGGTCTAGAACTAATTTTAGAGGTCTAAGGACTATTTGCAGAGATCAGTAAAGTGAAAAGTACTTTGCGCTGCATAAATTAAAACTGCTTGCTTGATAATGTCCTGAGGTGTCTAAGGGAGGTAATTTGATGCAAACCAAATCCAGGTTCATGGCCTGCCGTCATGAGATTCAGCGTGTGCTGCAGTTGGTGTGTGATGTGCTGACATTATGAAACTTTCAGTGAGGGTTCCCGACGTGCCAGGAGGACCGAGCGCAGCGTATCATTGCACAAGGTGAGTGACTTTGAAGGAGATAGTAGCCAAACTTTGATCAGGCTTTTGGTTTCTGGAGGTACAGCTACGGACATTTTTGATTGAACCTTTAAAACGTGACATGGCAACGACATCTGAAGACCCCTCAACTGGAGGACGACACTATTTCAATATACAGCACCAGCTCACAACAACAGTTTCCTTGTGTAACCCTCTGAAATATGGTGTTTTTTGGATGAGCTTCTCTAGTGAACAACAGGACAGATCAGGTCCCATCTGTATCATAAATGTGTGCCAGGTGAATATGGCAGCAGAAACAGGATGCTCTGTGTGTCACCTGAGTGTGTTAACTCTGTGTGTGTTACCTGTGTGGCAGCCTCTGTGGACAGTCCTCTTGCCGTGGTGTGTGTGCGTCTGGGTGTGTGTGCCGTGTTCAGAGTCGCTGTGTTTCCTCAGAGCGCCGCTGAATAAAGTTTTCTTCGGCTTCAAACGCTGAGGGTCTTCCTCCTGAAGAAACACGCAAAGGTCACGCAAACATACAAATACAAATGCGCGCACACAGATATACAAACAGACTGCATCAGTTTGAAACTTTTTTCCCCTTCCGTGAAAATTTTTTGATAACCTAACACACACACAAAGGTGAAATTTGCAGATCAGCAGGCAGAAAAAGGTCAGCAACAACAAACACACACCCACTGGCAGACAGCACTTATCTGGATACATCAACACACACAGAGGCACAATAATGTGATAAAACTATTTAGAGTCAAATCACAGCTCCTCACCTCTACTCGACACTTCCTGTTTCCCTGGCGGGATGTCCCAGCTCTCCTACGAACACAGGGCGGCTTCTCCCCTGCCTCCAGGGGGAAATCACTGGGCACCGCACCTGTCAACTCCTGGCCAATGAAAACACAGGAAAACCCAACTTGCATCTATTTTACAGGTGCTCTGGGCCATAGCAACTGATGTTAAAGTAAAAACTAAGGTGCATCTTGACAGAGAGTAGGGTGAAGTAATCAGAGGTCTGGGGACTGGATGGAGAAGACTAGTTGGAGAGGTAAGAGCAGCAGCCGAAGAGGTACAAGTACCAGCTGAAGAGGTCTGGAGACCACATGGAGAGGAATAGTTGCAGAGGTATGGGGAATAACCAGTTGGAGGGGTAAAAGGATTAGTTGGAGAGTAAAGAGGACTAATTGCAGAGGTAAGAGGACTTGGGTTAGGGTTGGGGACAGACTGTCAGTTGCTCAGTCATGTTTTCATTTCTTATTATGACATCACTTACAGCCTCCTGCAGACAGATGCGTCTCAGCTCAGCCAATCGACTGCTAAGCAGTGCCTGCAGGCTCCGCCTCCTCTCCTGCAGCTCCACCATTCGCTCCCTCTGCTTCCTGTCCGGACAGGTGAGAGGGTCTGCACATACACAGGCAACGCAAGTAAGAGACATTAAACAGACACACTCTAGACTGCAGCATCACCAAATGTCAGCCTTTATTCTCACCAGGTGCTGAGATGAGTTGACCTTTGACCTCCATGGCTTGTGTGTCCCATATGACCTCTCCGCCTCCTTCCTCACTACTCGACTCCTGTTCACCTCCCCACACACTCTCACTCACCTGCAACACATCATCACAAATGAAAGTTAACACAGCAAACTAGTAAACTGAGCACCAGCTCCAGTCCTGATAACACTGACAAGTACTGACTAATTAATGAAGAGGAGGACAGCATGAAGTTTTGATTAGTTAGCCAATCAGAAGCTTCCACTGCAGGTGTTTCTCACCTTGCAGTTGGGTTCATAAGAGTTCCAGTAGTTCACTCCTGTGGCCATCCAACAGTCAGAGCACCAACCACAGGACTGGATCACTAACTTGGAGGCCGCTCGGTTAGCTGTTAGCTGGCGGTGAAACAGCAGTTCCAAAACGGGTCTGTAGGGGGAGGCAAGTAATCTTCAGAGCTCCTGACCTGAAAGGAGAAGAAAAGCACAAGAAGAAGACAGTGGAGTGAGGACCAGTCAGGAAGTCGGTACAAAATTATAAGCAGAAGTTAAAGATAGAAGCAACACAATGTCTCTCCATAGACATATATACGTCTATGTGTCTCTCATGCAGTGCACAAACTTCTTCTGTGTGAGGCAGACAAAGGCGTGCCTCAGCAAACGTCACGAAAGAGGCATGAAAAAAAAAAAAAAAAAAAATCAATAAATCTTGCCACAAAATCAGAAAAATCATTTTCACTCTTTAAAGCTACTTTCAGCTGCTCCCTTATTCACAAGCGGTCGGCGCGGCGGGCAGCTCCGCCTGTTTGATTTGGCAGATTTTTCCACCCCGGATACCCTTCCCGATGCAACCCCTCTGCGGTTGTTTATTTATATATGAGCATCTGTACAATAACTGAGACATCAACAATATGAGATCATCACTTCAAATCCAAATAAATAACATGTTAAACTCAAGCAGCACCCAAGGGGCTGAAAAATGTAGCCAGTGCAGAAATACCAAAAACTGCAGTTCCTCTAGTGGCCACTTGATGCTGGATGCAAAAGTGAGTCACTCCCCATAGACTCCCATGTTAAATTGTCCAACTTCACAGCATTAAAAAGCATGTGAACAAGCTGGCATGAAAAATTGTTTTGGCCTCTATGGACAGTTTCACCCTTCATAATAACTGCAGAGGGAGGATTTTTATTTTTTAAAACCATCAAGAGGTTTGTGCTCCAGTTTTGGTGAGTGAAATTCGAGCGTTTTATTAACACTAATTAGCAGGTAAGTGTGCCTGTGTGTTGCACCCATAGGGACACTGTGGAAAATATCCTGACCTGGTTCTCACAAATTTGTCTGACGTTCATCTGTGAATTTGGCTCATTTGTAGATGTTTCCAAGCCTTCAGCAGCCAATAGAGAAGCACTGATCTCGCCCACCTGATTTAGTCCAAACACCAACAAAACGTTTGGATTCCCATTTTAATCACAGGTTTATTTTACTTGCAAAGAAACTTTGAGCGCAGGTAAAAAATAGTACAGACCCTGCTCTGTTTGACTGCAAAACAAAGACACAAAATTCACACCTCACATAAATGCAATCTACTGTTTTATTCTTAAAAAGCTTGCTGTTTCCTAAAGCAGCCGGTCCCTGCAGTTTTACCAAACAAACAGGAGCAAATGTTGCATTTACTGGAGACTAAAACAGTCACATTTGGCGCTTTAGTGAGAGTTTGCACAAAGGAAATCTACAAATAGTGTGAGTTCATGTTGATGATTAAATATCCCAGATACTAAAGATGACTCATAGGTTTTAACAGCTTGGACAAAGCAGAGCTCTGAAGATCCCTCAAGTTAGAGGATTCAGTCTGTGTTGGTCGGTCTCTGAACTGGGATCAAATGCAGAATATGAACAGAGATAACTGAAATGGATCTGAAACAATGAAGTATTTTCTTGCAAAGCTTCTTCATGATTAAACATGCATGTTTGTGTGCTGGAGCTGCAGAGCTGCAGACAGAGAGAGCCAGCTCCAGATTTACTGGGTTTAAAGGAAAAATGTGGAGAGAACAGCGAGTACTGACACGCCTCAGACAAAAGACAGAAACACAGACAGACAGACACACACGAGAAGGTTTATCAGTCAGTCTGTTGCCAAAACAGAGAGACAAATGCATAAAGTCCATTTACAGTGAAAACTTGGTCAGGTGACCACTTGAAACTCGTGTCCTCTGCATGTCTGTTTGCCAAAATATTCATATTAAATATGGACTTTTGAAAACATAAAATAGAACTTAAGTAATATCCTGCCTTGTGATTGGCTGGGAGCAGATGTTAGAAACTGAGAAACATCAGTTTATGAGGTCATCAGCACATTCGGGATGTCAGCATGTCACAGCGGCGTCTAAGTCGCAGCACGATGGAAACAGAAATGAACGAGATGGAAAAACTCTTAATTCTCTTGTTTTATGAACTTTTGCCTTTCTAAAATTTTTAATTTTAAAATGTAACCATCTCCAGCTGCTCCTCTGGTTTTAATCCATCATTCAGCAGCAGTTCATTCTAAACTAACCACATGCTTCATGTGGAACACTGACTGGTGACAGTGTCACTATATTTAAAGGTAATTAGTTCAAAAGCCCAAAGAGGGTTAAACAAAGTAATTTTTAGCTGGTGTCAGTGGGAGACTGAACATCAGCCTGAGGGGGTTCCAGAGCAACAAGTACAAATCAGTTCGTGGAGCTCTGCGAATCCACACGACAGACGCGACCCCTCTCACGCTTCCTGAAGTGTTTACAGGTGTGCACGTGCAGCATCTCTCAAGACTTGCAATGTCTAGCTGCATGATTATTAATTATCATTTCTTTTGAGCATCTGTTATAACAAGCAAATCAAGACTCAGAGCAACAGGTAGTTTCATCTGCAGCGCACACATATACATCTGTCCAAAGATTCTCATCTCATATAATTTTCCCTCCCAAAATGGATTTATTACCAAAGAAAATCTCAAAAAAACCACAACACAAAGTCCCCTTTCATCCTGAAAATGTTCCAGTACAACAGAGGCCGACGGCCTTGAAGAAAACAACACAAGTGTTACTTAATCGCGGAACAACAAGGAGTCTGAAACCTCTGAGCACCTTTACCCTCAAACTGGAGGAGAACGAGATGTCCTCCGACAACACAGCCCTGAGAACAGGAAGTGGAGCCCAACAGGAAACAGGAAGAAGGAAATGAGTGATGAAAAAGGGGGAANGGTACTGACTGGGAACAGCTGAACTGGTTGGACACACTGGTGTGATTCGCTCCACTGTATCCAGCAGCAAAGGATGAAGCTTCACACTGAAGTTGGCGGTTGTTTAGAAAAGGCGAGGATCAGAGGGATGGAGCTCATAGCACCGTCACAGGTTCCCTCACAGATGTTAAAATGGTGAAAGAAAGATCGCAGCAGATGCTCAGAAGGCCCGTTTGTCTGGGCAGCTTCCTTCAGTGGCGAGTAGAAGCATGGAGACACAAAGTTAGTGTAGGGAGAATCTATCAATTTCAGAGGATTTAGTCTTGATTTCTATATTTTTGGTGAAGCCAATTTTACAACCTAAAAACTTTTTTTTGAGCCTCTTGGGTTAATTTTTAACCAAAAAAATTGTTGCCATCAAAAGTATAAGCATGTTACCGATGTACTACTTTGCATAGATGTATTGTAAATCAGCCCTAGAAACAACAACATTAGCAAACTGGCTGAAACAGACCTTCACTGACGAGTGGTATTTTTCCTCACAGTCGGTATTTTCACATTAAAATACCAATAAAAGCCCATCAAACAGTAAAGGATTTTTTTTTTTGACAATGTATGAATACTGAAGTTATTTCAGTATCTTCAGACTGCTTCTTGGAGCCACAGGTGAGTCAGGCATGCAGTGATGAGTGCCAGCAGTCCATCAAGAGATGGAGCCGAAACAAAATTACAGCCTCTACTATTACAAAAAAGAAAAAAGTTATTAGGTACACGGTCAAACATGTACAGTGTGACACTAAGATCACTGAAAAAGGGCAGCTCTAGGAGACATTTTCCTGCCCAAGTTGGCAGCTATTATGAAAAATGGGTGTGTGCGCCAATTTTGGTACCTGTATCCACTTGTGAAAGACTTTCATGAAACATGAAGTCATCTGCTGCACTAACTCACCGAGTGTGTCGCCAGCTGCAGAGACAAAGGTGATTGAGTTTGAACACAGGAATGGAGACTAGTGGAGAGGCAGCTGATTAGACTGCTCAGCTATTTATTTGTATGAAAATTAGAGAGGAAATTGTGAAGGAGGTAAATGGTGAAAGCTGCCTTTGCAGCACAGATGCACTGATAGAAACACTGGAAAAAAAGCTGCAGCATGTTGCGTCTGACTGCTCAGTGGTCAGTGGCAGGTAACAACAGATACAGTACCAGGTTCTACCCACGGGGAAAACCAAACAAGTGTGGAGATGAGGAGAGCTCACTGATGGTGTTTTCTGACACCAAATGTTCTGCCAAATGGTCTCCCCCCTCCTCTCCGTCTCCCCCCTCCTCCACCTCTTACATTCCTGAGTCCTGCTGAGTCGAGTTCAGACCCGCAGCTTCTCCCTTCATCCATCAGCGGCTCGCTCGATCGATCAGATTCAGCTTCAGCTCGTCGGCCTCCAAGCATTGTGACGCGCCGCTGAGATGGAGTGAAGGCGCAGGGACGGCTGCAGGAGCTGCAGAAGTCCTGAGTGCTTTTGTCACTCTGATTCTCCAGCATGTGTTTGTGCTGCGACACACACACACACACACACTCTTTACTGTTGTCTTATTTCAGTGTTTTGTTGTGTGTCGTCACTGGAGGTTTGCTTCCAGCTGCAGCAGCTTTCACCACCACTCAGATCTGTTTTAGTCACTTTCACACACACACACACACACACACACACACACACACACACACACACACACACACACACACACAGGTCTTTGACCTTGTTGTCACTGTGTGTTTTGGGGGAGGGGAGGTGTCACTCTCTCGCCCCTCCCCCCCTCAGGTGATGCAGGTCTGAACAGCTGATCTGATAACAGCCTGCTGAGGCCAATCTGTTTCCAGTCTGCCCCGATCTCTCTGAACCAGCACAGCCTCCATCAGCACCCCTTTAATGCGCCTCAGAGTAAAAACCACCAACTTTAACCCAAAGCAACGAGACTTTAAGAAGTCACAAATGTTGTGTGTACACAAATGTATCAGTGAAAAACATCATTGTGGGTATATTAGATTTGAATCAGCAGTACAGAGCTATAAACTCTCTGTGCAGCACAGTTTCCAACCCTTATCCCTACAGTTTTTATTCTTGTATTATTATCGTCGTCATAATACACTAAAAATGCAAAACTACAGTCAACCCACATCAACTGGGTGAAAATACAGAACTACAATGGAATACCATTCATCCATTTTCTTCCACTTATCCAATTCAGGGTCGTGGGGGGGGCTGGAACCTATCCCATCTGCCTTAGGGCGAGAGGCGGGGTCCACCCTGGACAGGTCACCAATCTGTCGCAGGGCTAATGCAGAGACACAGACAACATTCGCACTCACACCTACAGCCAATGTAGAGTCAACAATGAAAAACAATACCGCTACATTCACAATTATAATTAATAAGAAAGAATATGGCTCAGATTTGCTTTCTAACCCTGAACCTTCCTCTGAAACAGACTTAATATCTGTAATTAAACCGACTTCGGTTGGTCGAACTTCTCTGTTTGTGCCGTGGAGCTTCCACAGCCGACAGCCTCCGTTTGTTTTTTTGCCTTCAGTAGTTTTTCCATCTTTTTGTGACGTCAGATCTGAGGTCACCCAGTTCTCGTTTTTCCTTTTCGCCACCTCTCCAGTGAACGTCAGTTTTATATTCAGTGAAATGGTGCTTCTTCTTTGCTGCTGACCTAAATGCAATCAGTGAAATAAGAGAGTATCCGGATCCATTCACGGCTAAAGATGAAAGTGGGAATGAGGCTCGTGAACATGCGTGACGCTCCAAAATGATTGAAATTTACAAAAGGAGGACCGGGCAGACGGAAGCCCGGAAAAGTCTGACAAAAAAATGCACAGAATTCTGCTTTTGTGCATCTTTAATCATGAATCTACACAGTTTAATGCATCTGGCCCCAGAGGAGTGTGAAGCAGGTTTAACCCTGGGTTTTCACTGTTACGAAGGTTGGTGGTTCAGTTCTCTGTAAAGTAGTGCCACGATTCCTCGAAGCTCAAGTAGGAGGAGGTTCTAAAGAGATGGTCTAAAGCTTTTGTCTTTCCAGAAAGAAAATCAATAAGAAACATGGATCCACAGGAGCAACTTATTCCTTTACAGGTCTGAATTCTACTGATAATTCTACTGATTGCTGCAGCTGAATGAATAAAACCATAAGGATGCCTTTATTTAAGCACCATATTATGATGTAACTAACCATCCTCTCACACACTCCTCATCTTCATATTTTTATAAGATTATAGTTTGCTCTTCATTTTTAAAATGTGTCACTCTTCAGTCAGCAGACCCGCCCATGTTTGATTGTGAAGATGCTGATAGTTAGACTGATAAATCCTTATCCAGCTGATAACCACGTTTCTGCAACTGCTCGTTCTGATGTTAGGCTAAGTGAAGCCAGACGAGGAAAAGATATCCTGAGTATGCTGAATTTGCTCCAGGCTCCAGGATCCGTCCTCCAGATTCTGCTGCAGCTCGCAACTGTGGAGCTTCACTCACCCACAGAGTGGTTTTCAAAGAACCAGAAGAAACGGATCCGGACTTCAGGCCAAAGGATCAGGATCCCACGTTCACCGCTAACACCGTGTAAACATGATGTAAACATGATGTAAACAGAGAGCCGCTCATGAGCCAAACAAGTCAACAAACTGCTCGTTTAAAGATGAGAGAGATTAACACATCAAATGCACAGAAGATGCTCACCATCATTTACACTGAAAACACACACACACACACTCACAGCATCCCTCTCTCTCTGCTGAATATTTAAATCCTGTATTTGCATCTCTTTGTCTGCAGCACAGAATATAAACCAAACCAGCTGTGGTCTGCAGCTGCAGCTTTTCATCACCAACTCTCCCCCACGTGCGCGTGTGTTTGTGTGTGTGTGTGTGTCCTCTCTTTGCCCTCACACTAAAACACAAACGCAGAAGATCACAGCAGCTCTGATCCTGTTATCACAAACACTCTCAGTAAGAACTGAACCACGTCTCAGTCCCTCTCTGCTCCAGAACCGGATCAGTTCGGTGCTGATTTGTAGCAGAATGGCCGCGGCTTCGGCTCCATTTAAATTCAGCACGTCAAACCAGGAAATCGGAGGAGCACAACGAACATACAAATCACGCTGCTCAGAGTTCAGCAACACAGAACTCACAGCAGCAACAGCGGGCTCGTACAAGTCTGTCCCTGCTATTCTGTCCACCCCACCTACACTTCAGCACCCCAACATCAACCAGCCAAACTCTTCTCTAAAAGCCACCAGCAGGCTGAATTCAGCTCAGTTCAGGACCAGTTTAAACAGACATCATCATCCACATGTTCACCAAGTAAACACAATCAGACTCCTGGATTTAGTGACCAAGGCCCCAAAAACCAAGCAGAACATGGACTCCGAACTGGACCGTGCTCCTTCCTACAATCCCTGAGCAGCAGGCTGCACTCCTTCAGAGCTGTGTGGTCTTCACGATCAACACACCAATAAATCATCAGTTATTTTCCTTGATAAGCAATCTCTGGCTTCCCTTAACATGACTTTTAACAGTTGCTTAAAAGTCACATGCCTCCCATTCTTGTACTTCAGGTCTCCTTTGTTGCATTTTTTTTTTTTTTTTGTTTCACAATCCTCCAGCTGGTACAGGTGTGGACTGCAGGTGGTCGGTTTAGTAGCCGGACAGTTTTCCTACAGTGCCGTGCTGCTGTCGTGTCTTTGTCTTAGTGGAATAAGCAATGCCTTCCCTAATAAAGATCTGCAGATGCCAGCGTGCTGTTCAAAAAGCTGCACATATTGTTCAGTATTAATGGTGCCTTCACAGATGTTGAAGTTACCCGCATGCTCGCAGACGCCAGCTTTGACTGTGTGCCGATAACAAGCCAGATGAGCTGTTTCTGACAGGTTTTAGATTGGACCACGGGACGGTGTTCACTCTGCGTCAGTCCATCGTTCTTCCTGGTGTCCACTACAGAATTGTGTCTGTGCTGCATGAACATCACAGTGAATGTTTTCAGCTTTGCCTCTAAAAGCAGAGATTTCTCCGGACTCTCTGAAGAAAATCTAGTTTTTCTACATATTTTCTTGTGAGGGACCCCGCCTCTCTGAGCTGCTTCTTTTTATACCCAATAGATTTCCTTCCTGGTGGAACCACTAAGGGATTTGTGGGGGATCTTTTACTCATTAGACAAATGTATGAACCACCACACTATGAAGACACTCTTCTCTTTATACCAATCATGTTGCCAATTATCTAACTACCTAAAACATGTTACACAGATGTTTTTTTTTTCCTGCCCCTGTCCCATCTGTTTAAAATGTGTAAGGAGCTCATAGTTAAAAAAAAAAAGAAAAAAAAAAGTACAATTTGTCCTTTAGAGCATTTAATATGTTGTCTTTGTACCATTTTTAAATAAATGTATGCTTTAAAACATTCTTTTGTTTTACTAAGAGGTTTGTCTAAATCTCAACTACAGAGAAGGATTCATCGATGACTAATCAATTAAATAATTAATCTGCTGAGGGTTTGAGAGCTACTGGTTGTTCTGATCTGTTTAATGGGAGTCAACACCATTTTTTACCAACACAATTTTTCTATAAAATATGTTGTTGTGCAACGAGTTATTTCTTTACATTTTATTTTGTTATTTCCCGGTTTTTGTTTTTTTGTGCTTTTGTTCTGTTATTAAAGTTCTGTTAGTGACTAAAGAACAACTTCACAGAAATATTACAGGAACAAACCATCTTCTGCATTTTTAATTTGTAATTTTATATATATATATATATATATATATAT
>JASGAU010342866.1:0-14257 GCA_030220045.1 Australoheros facetus
CAAGAAACATTTGAAAAAGAAGAAAGTAAAAGATTAAATAGCATTTTTTATGCTTTGCTCCGAGTATTTACGGATCTGTCAGGTTTCTGATATGTGTCCCCCCCCAATAATAAACTCCTTCCTATGCCCTTGTGTAAGTGAATTAGATATGGAAGCAAATAAATGTCACACAGTTCTTACTGCCTTATGCATTGCTAAGAAAACTATCCTCATTAATTGGAAATCCAAAAATGATTTGTGTATTATACACTGTAAGAATTTACTTTTAGATCACATTAGTTTGGAAAGAATGTCTGCCACCTCTAAAAACCAACTGGACAAATTTGAATCTCTCTGGTCCCCGCTGATCAGCTCCATCACTTTGTGGAGGTGATTGGCTGCGGTCTCTTCTCGCGGTATGCCGGCTGGTGACTGGGGATGGGCCGGGGATTCGGGTATCTGATGGCTCCTGGACTGGAGACGATGGCTGCCGTGGGGCTGGGGGTGCCTATGGTGGTGGGTGCAATCGTGAATAATATTGCACGCCCCACTTTTCAGTTTTTTATTTGTTAAAAAAGTTTGACACATCCAATAAATTTCATTCCACTTCACGATTGTGTCCCACTTGTTGATTCTTCACAAAAAATTCAAAGTTTATATCTTTATGTTTGAAGCCTGAAATGTGGCAAAAGGTTGAAAAGTTCTAGGGGGCCGAATACTTTCGCAAGGCACTGTATCTATCCTTTTCCCATTCTGTCTATCTTTCTCTGTTATTGCTATTCTAGATCACAAAAGTCTGATCCACATCATTTGACATATAAATTCAATAAAAAAAAAAAATACAAACATTTACAAGAATTGCCTTTAGAAAAGAAATAGAGCTCTTCTTGTAAAAGCAAATATGTTTGGTACAACAGTGCATTCAGATCATCATTCTGATTGCAAAAATTGCCAGACATGACAGGCTTAAAAAAAAGAAAAAAAAAAGAAAAAAGAAGTGATTCTGCCCAGTGGGGCACGAACATGTCCAGCAGGTTTTTTCTGCTTTATGCACGAACATTTCTTTAGGACATACTCCCCAACTTCCTGTTTTATAAACGACCAGTAAAAACTCTCCTTAGCTAGGGACAGTACTCATTCCGTGCCGATGTGTTCCATGTCATCATGGAGGTACTTTAATACTATGGCTTTGTCTGGAAGGACGAGTTGCTGCCTTTCACTGGTCTGTTGGTACAAAAGTCCATTGTCAAGATACAGTTTGTTCCATTCATGAAAAAGTCTCCTGCCTGATCTACTTACTGTTTCTCATATCTCATTTGTCATTACAGCAGGCTCTTTTAGCCAGATGACTTCTCCCATTGCTGGACCTTCCCTTTGAGCCTTGGCTAACTGATCACTGCTGATGGTTGGAAGTGATGTTGGGAGTCCTTGGCTTGTGTTAGTGGTGAGAGCCAAAGCAGCAGAGCTATCGATACTCCTTCTAGCAGGTATCCGATTTTCCAGTCATTTCCAATAAGGTCCACTGCGATGTCGAGCAGCAGCCAAACCAGCAGAGCCACTGCCTTAATCACTCCACGTCGATTGTTCTCGATGTTTGCACGCCCCAGCAGGTAGATCACGAACCAAGATAGGGTGATCCTCATTCTTCTTAAAACGATTATTTCCATTAATGCCTTAAAGAAGCCAACGAACAGGGCTACAATCCTCAGGGGCTGCGTTGTAGACCAATCTCCAGAGCAGCTGAACGCCAACCATATACTCTCAAAAACCCAGAAATCAATTTCAGTAAAATTGACCTCTGGCTTCTGGAGTTCAGAGCAATTCTGGAAGTAAGTTGGATTTGTACTTACTCCTAAGATCATAGTTGTGGTGGCAGTTGCAGTAGGCATGGTACTTGCGTTGCTGGCGTTGCTTGATATCCTGATGACCGTGTTGCTTCTTCGCTCCCTGATCCTGAACTGACCACTTCCTCTTATGCTCCGCTGATTATATCTCTGCTTGCCCCGCCTCCTATGGGCGGTTCCCTTTACTCCCTGCTTGCTTTTTTATCCATACATGGTAACATAACTTCTGATTGGTTGATTACCTTTAACTTAGCTGTAGCTTGCGAAATGCTTTGGGCTGCCTTTGTGACGTGGTTAACATCTTCCAGTACCTTTGTCAGAGTGGGACTTCTTCATACATGTGTTCCACGCCCCTTGTCCAGCGACGGGTCTCAGTTGTCCTTAGTCTTTCTTGTCTAGGTGAGTTGTTGCCTGGTTCCTTCCGCTCAGGTTGTGGGAACAGATGTCCATACAACATGAACCAGATGATCAGAGGCAAGTTACTGGTAGTTTCCAGTATGCTCATGATACTTAGAATCCCCCAGCCAAATCCCCATAGACAGAGGCGGAGTAACTTGAGTGCCCACCTGGAAGCATGGCTGTCCTTCAGCTTGCTGACTTGTGAATACATGTAGCTCAGTAAGCCCACCACCACCAGTCCTTCCAGCACTAACCTGGCCCAATATGCTGGATCGTACCACAGTGAGGCCAGATCCAGTATCATCCAGATGACCAGGATGATAACCCTCATGATTCCTCTCTTTGATGTGTCGATCTTGAGTCTCCCTAAAAGGAAGGCGACGAACCAGGATGTGGTGTATGTGGGCTCACCTTTCCACACGTTCAATATCAGCACTCGTACAAATCCTCCCACAAGGCAGAGGACCCTGAATGCCTGACTTCCGGCCCAGAGTCCTGTACAGCAGAAGACAAACCATATCACCTCCAGGGTGACGAACTCTGTCATATTTCCTCTGAACTCTTCAATCCATGGAGGGGGTGCTGTGGGTGGATCAGTCCAGTTTCCCAATCCTGTTGTCATTTCAAAGGCTTTGGTGCTTGTTGTGGTTTCCCTCATCACGCAGGCAGGTCCCATTGTGGGTTCTTGTTGGCATTAAGAACCCTTTTTTACTTGCGAGGCGATCCTTCCTCGCGTAGGAGGAGCTCCAACTCCTCTCAATCCCTGGGTGTCGTTTCTTTTCTCCGCCCCCTTCTGCAGAGTCCCTTGACTCCCGACTTGATCAGACCTCCTAGAAGCGGCACCAACAGCACAACTCCTATTCCAATCAAGGCATACGGCAGAAGTGATTTAATGATCGCCCATAGCTCTGATCCCAAGGCTACTGCTCCATCTTCTATCTTCTCCACTATCTCCTTGGGTATTTCCTCTATACCCTCTAGGACGGTTCTCCCATACAGTTCTGTCACTGTACAGTCGCGCCCGTTACACTGCAACCAATGTTCCTGTGGCATCTCACAGGTTCCATTGCTGTACATCTTGTTAGGTCCGATTCATTCGAACCCCTCTATTTCTTTTCCTTCGCACAGGCTTTTGCGGAAGGCATGTTCTTCCAGTCTGGTGAGTTCTGCTTTGTTCACTGCAGGCACAATCTTCCCCGTTAGCTGTTGCTGGTTCACCATAGGACCCAGTAGAGCTTTTACACAGCCATACCGTCCTGGCCCTGGCGCTCGTTGCCACTCTGAGTGTTTCTGCTTCTTTTTGGTTAAGTTTCCAAATAAGTGAACGTCATTTCTTACCCAGGTGGCTCCCTGCTGATAGGCCTCGTACTCTCCACCGTACCACTCGGTGCAGTCGTCTCTCCAGCCTTCTAACTCACCACAGGGTCTTCACGCCAGCTGTATGGTGCAAGTGTCGTTTGCTCGATTACATCTCATCTTCCATGGTCTCGGGGTTAAAGTCACAGTTGGTCTGATGCCAGTCCATCTATACCATTCATAGAGTCCTTCCCCAGTGGAATAGACTGTAGCGACGTATTGATACTTAATCTAATAATTCTTTGTTTGTTACAAAGAATTAAAACCCAGGCTTCAGCTTCTTCTCTCTGCAGACCCCACCACGTTCGAGTCTTATCAGGGGCATCCCAAAGCAGTGGCCACTGCTCTAGTACCCCCTTCATGGTGTTATGGCCCCTCATTCGGGAACAGTTGTATTTCCAAAATCCCTCATCCCACGCTCCTACTTGGGTAATATCACACCTTGGGGATGCCCAATAGTATGACACTGTCCCTTCACCTCTCAAGTAGTCTTTGCCTTCGAGATCCTCCACCATTCTCTTGAGAACACACCTGTCGATCTTGTCAAAGTCTCCTGACGGCGCAGACCACAATTCCTCAGGCGTTGGGATTCTTTGGATATAGATTTCTGTCCCCTCTGGGCCTCCCAATTGGTTGGGCTGCCTCACAGTGTCAGCAATTGGTCTCAGATGGGTCACTCTCTTTTTCCAAATCCATGGTAGACTTCGATTCAGCCAATCGTCGACCCAGATCCCCCCAGAATCGGGTGGATCTCCCCTCTTGCTTGTTCCTCTCCCGAACCAGTCATTACTCCACGCTCCCCTGGTCATTTCGTCGGTTTGGCTCAGGACCAAATAGTGCTGTTTTTTGCACACTATGGGTCCCAAGTTCTAGTGGCAAGGATTAAGTTTGAAGACTTTCTCTTCCATGCATTTTCAAATTCTTTCTGTGTAGGTCCCCAGATCTTGGAGAGGTCTTCCCTTGACTGGTCGTGGCTTACCCTTTACTTCGGGCATCGGGGTAGAGTTGCTGACCTCCGTAGCGTTGTGCCTGTGAGCTGTGTGGAGGCCTTCTTTGCCGTTATTCTCATGTCTTTCAGGTTGATTCTGCACATTGCAAGTCAAGTTCAGCCCTCCCCAAAACACCTCTGGCTTTGGGATCGTTGCATGACATCGCTGCTGAAAATCATGAGCTGGTATCGTTACCTCTTCAGCCCAGTAGGTTAGTTTTCTTCCTTTGACACATGCCTGCGTATAGTACCAATACGGGTTCTGTCCATCTACTTGAATCCAATTTGCTTGCACCATACGAGTCTCATTTTGTTGGGGATAAATGCCATGCAAAAGCAGTATCTCACCTTGGAAGTCTATTTCTTCAATCACTCCCCCTCCTTCACTTCTGAGGGAGTCAAAGAAGTGCTATAATGCCGAGACGTTGTACTTAGACAAATCCTCGGTGCAGTTACTTACTCCCTCTTCTTCACAAACCTGGGATAAATTCCCCAGCGTGACTGTCTCCCTCTTAACGTTTAAACAGGTTTGGTTGTACTTCCTAGTTGAAGTGAAGCTGATCCTCACATGATCACCTTCCCAATGTCCATTTCCATGAAAATACAAAAACGTCAAAATGGCAATTAATCCCAAAAGGCCGACACAAAGTTAAAAAATAATCAATTTCCTTGGACAGAATAGAGTTCCACCAGCCATGGCGGTTTTCCCCTGTCCTCAAGGCCTCAGGTGGTGAATGAGTTGAGGCCTTGCTGTGCTCAGTCTTAATCACAGCCAGTAGCTTCTCCCCCTGCCTTCAGGTGACACAGGAAGTACAGTTACCTGAGGTCGCGGTGAGTGCAGGTGTCCCGATGGATCTTGCCACAGTTGTGCTATCAGAAGTGGTCTCATCAAGGGGTAAGGGTGCTCGCTCTTACAGTCATGCACCACGTGTTTGCCCCAATGTATGGGTCGAAGCCCTTCCACATCCAACGGTAACTCTTCCATTTGGCTGCTGAAGGCTCTCTTCCCTCACCATTGCAAGTTCGGCGCATAGGGGCTCACCTCTGCGGTCCACAAGTTCCACCAACTTCGCCCATCAATCAGGCCTAATCATAGGACTGTATGTTGTACCACGGTTCATCCTCGGCAGGCTGATCATAGACTGGCGACCATTAGGAAAGTTCTTTTCCTGTACTTTCAGGGGTAGATGCTGGTTTTCCACAACCACCCTCTCCAGGTCCTTAATTCTCTGCTTCAGGTTCCCATACGTGTGGGGGCTGTTCGTCCATATGAGCAGGTTTTCTGGGCCATACTTCCACATACGGCCCTAGCCACGGTTGGTAGTGATTAACCCCCCATCTGAGCTTGAACAGTTTTTGGCTGACCTGAAGGTACACCGTGTTGAGAACCCAGGGCATCTCTTTAGGACACTCTTCCACTGGCTAATTCTTCCATTTGCCCTTTTTCAGTTCATGGTGCATGGAAAAGAACTGCAACTCATATCCATAAAACACTCTGCGTCCCATTCGCCCTTTCTCAGGCTTTGACAAGTTGGCCGATATGGTTAATTCCACTGTACTACAGCAATATGCCGCAGATCCACAATACATCCAATTATAGCAAAAGTCTCTTTTTGGCCATTTCAACCATACCTTCTCGTTTGGCAGCCGTATGTAGGGTATGCGGGCACGCTTCCTCTGCCATTTTCTCCTCCACCTTTGTGCCCGATCCCGTGTCCTAGTCTCAGCTACTGCTGGGACTGCCGGCTCCATTTCTTCAGCTTAAATTGTTGGAAAGGGTTCCACTTCCCTTTCCTCTCTTTAGCTGTCTCCTCAGGCTTCGGTGGCTCTCCCAGGCACGTCACTGTAACTCCAACCGAGTAGACTCCTCGATAAGGAATGACCACCGTCTGGACCGACAGCCGCAGTCTGGTGAGCTTCTCTGGGTAAGTGGGCATGGCCACATGCCCTGCCCACGTCCCAGGCAGTTGGACCATGCCTTCCCTTCGCCACGCCTCTGGCGTTACATCATACTCCTTACTCTTCTCTTTAGCTCGCGCCGCCTGGTGGCCCCATGCATCCAGGCATGTGGTACTGTATGACAGATTGGTGCTCCTTGCTCCCGCCTCTCTCGGGACTGGCTCTAGGTCTATGGCTGGTATGGAAGGGTCAGAGTAGACTTCCTCTATGAATCGACCCCAGGGGGTAAGCTCCCATGGTCCCGTCCAGCCCTGGCTTTCCGCCATCTCTCGTTGATCTTCTCTCAGATCCCTCGAGATAGGGGAATATCCTGGGCCATCGGGGTCTCTATGGACTCGGAACATCATATTCACCTGCTCTGTGGATGGTGGTGGATGGTGGACCTCTGTCCGATCCAGACTGTAAGGCCATCCTCTCCTTATTGCCTCCTTCCACATCTGTCTTTGCTCTGGATGTCTCGCCTTTCCTTTACCTCGTCCTTTCCCTGCTGAGGGCTCTGGCGGTAGAGGTGGTGCAGAAGGGCCTTCAGTCTCTGGCGAGCCTGGGTCAGGGGAGCTGAGCGGGTCACTCCCGCTCTCCCCACGCTCTCTTTCCTCCAACGCCGCTGGCGTCAAGGATTGCAGGGGATCCAGGAATTTCCTCACCTGCCATCCCTCTGCGGTGGCGACCTGCAGCAGACGTCCACTCTCCTGCTGCAGCCTGCAGCTACTGCAAGGGTGTACTCGTTCACCATCCCACTGGCATGTACACTCTCTGCAATCTACCTTTCCCCCTCTTAAATCCCACTGGGTGTAGAACTTCAATTGGGGCAAAGTGTTTAACCGGCATGGTCCACACACATGACCATCCAGCACTTTTACTGGTTTGGGGTGCATCCCCTTAAACTCCCTCCAATTGGCTTCTGCCCTGAGGGGTTTGTTTCTTCCTGGGCCTTCCCACTGGACGCCCAGGGTGGTGGGTTTCCAACACACCACACATGTGTTCTTAACTTCTTTCCACTGCAGGAATTCTTTGTCACTTTCAAAAATTCCTTTCTTTGCATATTCCAGCATATTGAGGGCTCTGCCTGCCCAGAGCCCATCGGTACTGCATCTCATGATAACCACCCCCTTAACAGTGGGCCAGTCTGACATAGGGCGGTAGGCAAGGTGTGCTACTGGCCATGGTTTTAGCTCCTAGGTCACCTAATCAGGAACTGGTTTCCGCTGCTCTACTCCTTGGATTCCTGACTTTTTCAGCCGAACCGTGTTTCGGTCTAAGATCTCAGTCACTATGTCAGTCTTATCATACTTTGCCTTCACAGCTTCTCCAGCTGGGTGAGCCTGTGCTTTAATCCACACTCGCTGTCCAACCCTCAGTGACATCCTGTTATCTGGGGACGGCTTCTTGTCGTCAGAGCTCCTCCCCGCCTCTCGTGACGTGAAGGGGCGTTGATTCAACTCCTCTGCTGGCGAGGGCCTCCCAGTTCGATGCCTTTCATTCAGGGTTTTGACCAGCGACAGGACTCTTGTACTCCACTCTCTACCATTAGCGTTTTTACCAATCCAGCCCTTCACCAGTCCAATGGTTCGCTCTACTTCTCCGTTGGCTTGTGGTGTATAGGGTGGCGAGTACACTCGTATTACCCCATTCTCTTGACACCACTGGTCCACCTTGGCATTTCGAAAATGCGTTCCATTGTCTGTTCTGAGCACTTTTGGTATTCCCAGATAGCAACATGCCTGTTCCAGCATGCTGACTACACTGGAGCCATTAGCTTGGTGCACAGGTTTCACAGCGACATATCCTGATATAAAGTCCACCAACACCAACAGATATTCTTCTCCTTTCATACCTAGCCTAGGGGCCCTGCCACATCCATGCAAATCGACCCCCAGGGTATGGTGCTCTTGATGGTGAGTCCTCCTATGCGCTGTCCTCTCCGACCTGCATTGTACTGACCGCATTCAACACAGTCTTTGAGAACACGCCGGATTTCTCTTACTGGAATCCATAGCTGCTGTCTCTCCAGCTCCCTGCGCGTCGGGTCAGCTCCGGCGTGGCCGAGTGCCTCATGCACTGCCCGCGTCACCCCCTCCACGCAGTCTTTCGGAACAATCTTACCCTGAGGTGTGTTGTCCCATTTCTCGATCCCAACAAAGTCAATTTTTCTCATCTGGACGAAACGGTCCACTTCTTCGTTTCCTCGCCAGTGTTCTCCTTCTTTCGTGTGGGCCCTTTGACGGACAATCTCCAGATCCAGGTTCATTCGCAGCTCTGCAATCTTTTTCCACAAGTCTTCATGGGCTACCTTCTTTCCTTTCGCTGTTTCATATCCATTTTCTTCCCAAATGGTTAAATCTTCTTTTAATGCTTGAGCACAATACTGATTGTCTGTTATTATTTTGCTCGTTTAATCTTCCTCTTTTCCAGCTCTAACACGCCTTCCAACACTGCTGTCACTTCCCCAGCTTGCGGGTGCCTTCCCTCGCTGTCGGGTCTGCTCTTCCAGATTTGGAATAAATCCCCAGTGTCGTCAGGTCCCTTCCTCCAGCCGTCTGTGAAAAGAGTCAAATCATAGTCTTTTTCAGTTAGTTTCTCGGCCGCTGCAGCTTTGGGAACTCCTGGCTGTAGCGGTCCGATTTCGAGATCTGGATCTAGCAAGATGTCTTCCCATCTGCCCCATCTGGCATTGGTTGCTTTGGTGCTTTCGACGGTAGCTTTCCTGAGGAAGCGGTGTACCTGGCTTTGGGTAAGGACTCGGATCCCTTGTCCTTGGGCCAAATCCTTCAGGGCACTCCAGTACCGTGCCAGTACTGCGAGCTCCTTCTCTTCGAGTGGAAACTTTACTTCTACTGTGGTTAAAGCGTAGCTCCATAAGGTAACCAGTCCACCGCCCTCGTTGCTCACCTTCACTGTTGCGCAGTCCTCATCGCAGTTTACCTCTGCAACCAACTTCGCCGTTGGGCTTCGGGGTTCAAGCCTCAGAGCCCCTTGGATCACCTGTCTCAAGCCTTCCAAGTTGCTCTGATCAGCTGCAGTCCAGTCCCATGATGTATCTTCTTCCGGTCTCTTTAACTTGGCATACAGTGGTTTAGCATATCTCTGATATCCCGGAACATGATCTCTCACGTAGTTGCAGAGTCCTAATACTTTTTGTAGTTCATTCAGCGTTGTCGGAGGTTCTATCCGCTCGATCTTCTTTCGATATTCTTCAGATAGTCCCAAATCGTCAGACACCTGAAAGCCCAAATAATCCACTCGTCTCCACCCAAACTGACACTTTTTCAAGTTCAGTTTGAGTCCTGCTGCTGTGAGTCTTTCCACGATCTTTTGCAGCCTGTCCAGGTGCTGCTCCTCCGTGGCATCTGCAATGAACACATCATCTATATAAATAGTAGCGTCTAGTCCGTCAAGTACATCCATAACTGCTGCTTGAAAAACATCCAGCGAGTTCTTGTAGCCCTGTGGAAGCCTCTCCCAGACGTAGGATCTTCCCTTGTGGGTAAAGGCTGTCTTCCTCTGTGAACCTCAAGCTAGTCGAAGAGAGAAAAATCCGTTCGCCAAGTCTATACAAGATTTAAAAGGTTTCAACTTTAAGGTCTTCAGAGTCCCTTGAGGGTTAATCAGGCTTGCCCTGTTAGCAACTGTTCTTCTATTCAAGGCTTTAAAGTTGATCACAGGTCTCCAGCCTCCTCCCAATGACTCTGGCTTCTTCACCGCCTGCATCGGGCTGTTGGTTATCGGGTTTAACTCTTGTCGAATCACTCCCAATGTCAATAGTTCCTTGACTATAAGATCCATTTCTTGCACTGCATCTGGATTCAAGGGGTATTGTCTAACTGGTGGATGTACTCCCCCTTCTATGGATCGATGTATTTGGCTCCTAGATCACCACAGTCATTTTTAAATCTTGCCACATTCGCTTTGGAGATGATTTCTCTCAACCGCTGTTTCCCTTCTTGAGAAAGATCACTCTCCTGTATTTTCTGCTCTGTCACCTCTGAAACATTCACCGATTTGTCTTACCGGCCTGGTCTTCCGGCCTCGACTAGGCGCGCCTGCAGAACTCTTAGGTGCTCCTCCACCTTCTCGCGGTTGCATGGTTTCTGATGTAATCCTTCTAAGTCTGTGAGGGTTACCAGGTCATAGGTCCCCAGGATCCATATAGTCCCCTTCCAGATGCCATAGGGGACTTCAGCGATGGAGGCATCCGCCAACTGCACCTTCAGCCTCCCCTTGGGACTCAGGGCCCTCCGTGTCATAGATACTTCAGCCCCTGAATCCACCAGGTATGGAACTCGACCTGGGTGTAGATCTTATCCTTGACCCGGTAAGCATGCTCCAGGGTGACTTGAGCTGTCATGTCCATTATTCCTTCTTTCCTCCGCCGGCCGCCTGCTGGCGGACGAGTCAGAAGGCGTCCTTTTGTTCTGCCGTTAATTTTCTAAATTCCTCTGGCGGCAGATATCCAGGCCTTTTATTGATTCCTTCTCCCCTTGTTGGTCTCTGGTCAGATGGTCGGCCACTCGGGATGTTCCTAGGAGGGCCTCGGAAGGCAGGTCGCTGATCTGCCTTCTTTTGTTGGTTCTGTGGGTTTGGCTGAGGTTTCGGGGCGGCTACCTTCTGTTGAGTACATTGAGCCTCTTCATCCTGCCTCTGTTCCTCAAACTTCCTCTTGAGGTCCCACTTTTTGACCACCTCCTTTATCTGTTCCTGTGTGTTGTTTGCTGAATCTAGGGTGACGAAATCCATCTCACCTTTACGGCCTCTCATCAGCTTCCTGAGCGCCTGAACATTCCGACCTAGGGGATCGTGTGGCTTAAGATGTGCCACACCTGCGTCAAAGTCTGTCCTTGATCTAGTTGGCTGCGTGCTTTTTCTATCTGGGCATCTTCATCGTCGACGTCTTCCAGAACCAGCCTTTTATAATGTTCTTCGGCCGATTCTCCATGCCCCAATGCTTGCCCAGTGGCACGGGCCAACCACATTAGTCGTGCTTGATTATCACTGGTGCAAGTCATTACCATCTGCCAATGCTGCTTCAGGTACGCCTGCAGATTCTGCTGTGCTGTCTTCTCTGGCACCAGCATCTTTATCTTTTTGAACTCTTCAAAGCCGGAGCCACCTCCTGTTGCTGCTGCTGCAGGTACATCAGTCCCGTTAGCATCCACAGCTACATCCTATGTAGACCGGCGTCCCTGCAGTTCAGCTCTTACTTGTGTGGGGATCTCTGGCTCTTCCTCTTCGCTAGAGGATAGCTCCCTCAGTCGTTGACTTTCTGTCTCTTTCGCATACTTGAGGGCAGCTTTCTTTAGGCGGCGAAGCATGACATTGTGCGTGATATCCAAAAACGCATTCTTGAAGTTTGTTGTCAGTGGTTCATGGCCTCGAAGCGTGGGGTAGGTGGGCGCCATCAGAAAATTAGCCGATTCTCTCACCGGTGCTTTCACTGGTAACACGACTCCTTTCTCCAGCTGCTCTGCCCATTCTTCTGGTACTCCATGGTCCTGTTGGCCGACCTCGGGCATGTACGCCTTCCGTCCGTCCAGCGTTTCCACGTAGCCGAAAGAGAGATCACGGGCCTTTCTCTCTGAGGTCTGATAGACAGAGTACATCGGGGTTTTCTTTTTTGCCCCTTTCCTCTGTCCTACCTTCAGCTCCACTGCCCCAGTGATATCCTCCTGCCGCACCGACGCCAGGGCATCTGCTTCTTCTTCACTCTCTCTCTCGGCCTCACTGCCACTGCTACTGTCTTCACTGATGTCGCTGAACTCCGGCTGGTGTCCTCTGCGATCGAGTGGGTTTATCGGCTCTCTTTGTGCCTCCTGCCGTGGTGTAGCCACCTGCCTTCGGCTAGACAGGTTGACTACCTCTGGCATGGCAGGGGGGGATGGTACCCTGTAGGTGAAGGTGGCAACCCCTGTGTTCCCTTCAGTCTGCATGCCAACATAATCATTCATTGGCCGCAGGCTGAGTCATGCAGGGGAGGCTTCTACTTTTGGGGTTACTGCTCCAGGCTCTCTTTTGGCTGGTGTCTTAGATGGGGGTGGTCGCTATCGAGATGTTGATGGCACCTCTCTGTCGTCCTGGCCGGGAGTCTAAGTGCTTTTGAGCCGCGATGTCCTTAGCGGAACTCCAGGTGTCTCTTTTGCTACTGGGAACCAGGAATTTTCCCCTTCCTTGCGTCTCAGCTTCATGGAAAGGCGCTCCCGGAACTCTTTCTGCTGCCTCTTGGAGGTGACCAGGACCAGCTCTTTGATCCCGGACCAAGCTGCTGCTTCTCGAACGTGTATTTGACCAGCCCGCACCATGGCCTGTTCTGCCACCAACCATGGCAGATTTCCAGACCTGGTTCCATTGACACACATAATTACTCGTGCAAATCCTGCATTGCTGGCACTACGCAGGCCTTTCTCCAGCGTATCGACCAGCTGTTGCTCATACCCCTCCAGGGAATCTTCCTTATGGTACTCCTGCACCGGAACATGTATGATGGCAAAGTGTCTAGAGTCTCCTCCACTGACAATCAGGGTCCGTTTTCCCTTCTCCGATCTGTTCAGCTTTTTAATTCTGTCTTTTAGTTCTCCTACATATTCCCTTCCAGCTTGATTCCTTAATTCCTTCTTGAATCTGTTATTTCTGGGATTATATTGGGAGTTAGTCAATATAATCAGTCCATGTCCATCCAACTCCCATGGCTCACCATGGTGATGATACATTATATTCTGGGTCTGGCCTCTCCACTTCAAGGCCTCCGCTGGGACAGGCTCGAGGTCGGGGAGCCAGTCCGATGGAGTCTCCTCCCGCACTGGTCTCTCTGCTGGGTCAATTGGGGATGGCCAACCCCACTTTTCCTTGAGCATTTTCTCCTCCTCTCACAGGAGTCTGCTCACCTGCTGTGGCGTCTCTGATGCGCTTTCAAACTTGGGAGGTAGGGCCGCCATGGCCAGCGTTGTCCTCTTCTTGTCCCAGTCGTAGGACATGGTTCCTTCATAGTCTAAGTCGGAACCATAGCTGGAGCTCGACTCCTCTCTCCCCCCCCATGAGATCCTGCTACACTTTCAGGGGGTCTTATGCGAGGTCGTCGGCTTTTTCCCTATACTTTTCCAACTGCTTCAGGTAAGGACTCACCCAGGTCATTATTGGTTGCGGCTCCCGCTCTATTCCTGTGGGTCATATCACCTTCACCGCCCATTCTAACCATTTTTGTATCGTATCCTTCTTCGCCCCTGGCTCAGGGGACAGCTCCATTTGCACCACAATTCGTTTCATCACATCTGGCGTGCGAAAAGCCACTCCTCTGCTGCAAGCCCTATCTACCGCCTCACCAACCCTCTCTTCAGTCAGATCGGTGCATCTTGCGGCTACATGGTTTTGGACTGTAGGGTCCCAACTCTTCCATCCTCGCGCCCATGGGACGACATGGATCACTGTCCATCTTTGGATCTTGGCCACCGCCGGCCCCTGAGCTCCCAGTTCCCTCACAGAGTCAGCATCCGAGGGGATAGGTGTCGCTGGCTTTTCCTCACTGGGCTTTCCTGGTGACTCTGGGGGGATTACCTCATCTGTTTTGAGCCCCTCCGGCGTCATCTCAGCTGCTGCTTCAGCCATCTCTAGACTGGTCCAGCACTTCTTTTTTGAAATCCTCTTATTTAATCTATTGTTAGATTCAATTGGCTTCTCTCAAAATGTAAAGGAGCCCACCCACCACTTTAATCATACCCTGGATCTTGTCCTGACATATGGCATA
>JASGAU010342871.1:0-32795 GCA_030220045.1 Australoheros facetus
TCATAATTAGCTTTTCAATGCCACTAAGCTTGGTAGACAACTACTGTACTTTATTACTGTGCTCATCTGAAAGTTGCAGTGCCTGATTATTTTACAGGTACATTTTTTACATTTTTAAATCTCTTGTTTTTCTTTTTGTTGTTACTAAAACAAACCTGAAATTACTTTTCTTTTATTTAATCAACCTGTAGTAGTCTAACACTGTTGCACTGATGCTTTAGTTTACCATTGTTCTAATCCTATTGTGATTCAGTTTTCTTAGTCAGCTGCTAAAATAAAAGCCTATTGTATCAATGTAATCAGGCTTGGATAAAAGCCAGTGTGTGTTCATAAAAAAAGCACATTGTTTCAAAAATAATTTGTTAGCCTCTGAGAACTTTGTTCAGCTAGTTTCCCAGTGTGTGTTTGCATTGTGGACCTCTGATTTCTTCAGCCCTCTAATGCTGATAAGAATGAAGATATCTTTCTAGTAGAATCCCTACCCCCACCTCAATGGTCCCACTTTTACTACTTCAACCACCAAGCCATCAGCAGCCACTCCCAGAAACTCCAAATTGCCCTGAGTGAAGGATCAGTTGGGAGGATGAGACCCAGGGGGAGGGTTAGGTGTAAAAATAGGGGGTGAACGTGTAAAAATAAGGGAGGAAGAGGTGACAGCAAGAATATGGAGAAGCGGCATATGGTAATGTCAGAAAGAACAGGCCAAAGAAAAGACTGGGAATCTACAAAAGGAGAAGATGAATATTTGGAATTTTACAGCCACTTGACACGTGACATATTGGCTAAGACAATACTCACCTGGGGCAGGGGAAGCAGGGAAGGGAATAAGATGATTGAATTGCTCAATACAAATCAATACAAATGCATTTCTCTGAGCTCTGCTTGGGACATCTTGAAGGAGATGAGTAAGGCTGGTTTCCTTCCTGATAAAAAGCAAATATAGCTGTACAACTAAACCCTAATTTGAGTTCCATGAACTTAACCAGACTGTATAAAAAAAGAAAACTCCTCAACAGCAGACATTTAGACAAATTATTTACAGATTGAAGCAGGTGCAGTCTACAGTAGATAACAGCGAGGACCTTTCTGCTTTCATTTCATTATCTTTACATTGTTCCTGCAGTAATGTCTACTGTTCTTTCAAAGTATGTTGATTATTTCTTGCAGGGAAGGCCTGCAACACATTGGGAGTTCACTTTTGCATTTGCACAGCGTGATTGCTCTTTTATTTCATTTATTTGCTGCAATGGTAGGAACACAACATAAGATAGCAAGGGCTGTGGAATAACATCTGTATGAACACACAGACTAACAGGAAAAGACACACAGAAACAAAGATGGTAGATACAGACATGCAACAATCACCTCTAAGATCTCTACGCTGTGCCATATCAACTAACAGACAAACCGCATATATGAAGAGGAAAATGAATGCCAAGAAACTCAAGTTGAGTGTTGAATGTTAAGATTTAAAGAAACAGTATCTGACAGACTAGTAATTAGTAGCAACTGAGTCTGACAGCATTTGTTATTGGGAAGTACACTGAAACCTTAGAGCTGTGTGACTTTATTTACATGTTTTAATGAAAATTGCAGCAGCTTGACATGCAAGTCACCCCTGTTGTCTGTGTTCTCTGGATTTAGAGTTGAGACACTAACTCTACATGTAAGCTGCACATAACCACTGCACACATATGAACTGCACCACTTAAGAAAAGAGAAATATTGCTTGAGAATGTGGCAAGATTACAACATAAGGGTTATAAAAAGTTAAAACAATACAGCACTGCCAATTTATGTTTATAGACAGCAGCTGTTGGGCTCATCTCCATATCAGGTTTCATTCTTGACCCCTGGTGCAGGGGCAGATACAACCTCCATTCATATATGGCCTCTGGGGAAATCTTTTCTGCTGCAACTAGCAGCTACTTAAAGATGTGCATAATTGCACTCTGACCCACAGTGGTGGAAGATTCCCAGGTGTAAAAGTGCAAGTAAAAGTCCACTTCACAGAGCATGCGGACACACAGAAAGTAGCATTAGCTTTAATGTGACATAAGCACATTAGACAGTTTAAAATACCTGGTACATTTAGCTTTTGGTAAAAGAGTTTCCTAGATTTCCTAGTCAGTTAATGCTCACAATCTGGGAACTGCAATGCCCATAGGTAGTTAGGTGAGAAGCCATGTGTATAATAAATATGCTACACTCAGTAGTTGGTTAGCTTAGCTTAGAATAAAGACTGAAAACATTAGATACAGCTAGCCTGGTTAGTATCTATGTTCATTTACACCATCACTAATGCTAACTTATTGAAACTGCACATCTTGTTAGTATATGTGCAAACATCAGTGTCAAAATGTTTTTTTTTGTCTTCACTAAAGTTAGCCACCAGCAACTTGCACCCAGTAGAAACTTTAGCTTTTCCATCCTGATATCCATTCCTTGGAGACACAATATGTAGGCATAGTGTTTTATGTGAACCATATAAGAATTAGCTGTAATTCTGTCTGTTTGAGTGACATTATGATTGAAAAGAGGAGAAACAATGAAGCACAAGGCAATATTACATCAGTAATTCGATTGGAAAATACACAGTGCATTTGTTCCATCTCTACAGCCTGAGGCCATTGACAGCCTGAAGGGAAATTCTGAACCTGATACTGTGATAAATAATTTCCTGCAGGCAGTAATACCACATCTATTTTTATAAAAGATACAGTACAGTTCATGTTCTCCATGAGGCATCATATTGCAACAATCTGCTTTTCACTGTACACTGCAACTAAAGGACAATGTTGTCCTTGATTGATTACGACTAACAGAGCATGCATAAGTATGTATGGTGTACACCAAGAGAAGATTAAAGGCATATGTTTGTGGGAAACAACACCCAATCAGGCATGTGTGGAGGCTTGATCAATTATTCTTAAATAAAGCAAGAGACACTCGTCCACACATCCTTTCCTTTCCCTGTTGATAAACATCTGTCTTTCTCTCTGCGCCTTCCCATCACCTCCTCCTCCTTCTTTTCCTCATCCACCCATCATCCCTCTGTCCTAGCGCTTCTATGGATGAGTGGTGATATTCCCGTGGGATAGTGGAGGAGGAGAGCTTTCCAGGGCCTGTTGCTTCATCCCAAATAAAGCAAGGAACATGTTCAGACCACCTTGCCTTGGGTTCACTAATGAAACTCTCAGACAGAAACTCATTTTTTTGCTGGCATTTCATCCTTGCACACACATTCCCTATATTTACAGTGTGAATAGTATTTATTATATTTACACCCTCTCCTTCACTTTGATTTTTTTATGTCTTTCTTTCTCTTGTGCAGTCTGTCAAAACTTTAATTTATTGTCTAAATATTTGCACAAAATTATCAAAATATAACACTTTAGTAATTTTTATCCTGTATATCCTATTTTAGAAACAATGAACAGAGAAAGCTGTTTTAAATGTGTCTAACATTTATATTGACTCTTAGTTAACAAAGGTTTTCTTTTATTAGTTGGAAGATCATTATTTTGACATGTTCGCCTGTGATACTTCCCTGTAATCTACTTCTCTCTGTCTCCCTCCCTTTTCCTTTCTTCGTCTCGCACCCAGTTTCAGTCTACAAGTCCTGGCTTGCCGGCGAATTGGAGGAACCGTGCACTTCTTTTTTTCTCAATAATCCGGAACAATCACAGAGTGCCCTGCTCAAGAGCCGAAGCAGGGTGCGCCTCATTTCAGACAGGGAACAAGGAAGATTGACGTGCTGGTGCACAGTCCCTGACCTCTAGGCTTGGTCTGAAGCCAAAGTCTGCTACCGTAAATAATTCTGGGGATTTTATTGGCCATTTAACCCCACTGCAAAATTAGATCAGTTTTCTTCATTTCTACTTTATTTTGTCTGTTTATTTATTTATTTGTAGCTGCTTTTATTTTTCTGAAACATACTCTTTCAATTCTATGCTTAATATGCATAATATGCTTAATATTTACAGTAGTTCAACACAGCACCAATGTTGAGTTAAATATACCATTATTATTGAGTTTGGGAATTTGTTTTACATTAAATAGGGCTATATTCCCAAAATTCAGAGTGAATAATTTTATAAAAGATGGATGTAAACATTGTGTTGTCTCACATTTTGTGGACTCTACATTTGACGTCTCAAAGTTGGCATTTATCATTTGCATAGACGGGTCCGACGCATAGACACAGAGTAGTAACAGTAATACTATCACACAAATATCATACAAAAGAGAGCTTTTTTTAAGAGCTTGCACCACACAACAGGCCATAGAATTTGTCTTAAAAAGCCATTAAAATGTTCCAAAAGGCACCAAAATGACAAACATAGTTTAGCGGCCCCGTTCAGTGACTGGAATTAGTGGAGATGTTGGCACAGTGCCTTTATTAGTAGACCTGTCAATCAAAGCCACCACACCTCTAACTTTAAGCCATGGCAACATCCAAACAGATGAGTTATAAAATAAAATTTACCTTCAGTACTGTTGTTATGAAGGAGGAAATTATCTATAGAGATCAAAATTAAGTTTTTTTTTTTTTTTAATCAGGTTATAAACATCAACCCATTTTCTTCCATTTATCTGGGGCCGGGTCACAAGGGCAACAGTCTAAGCAAAGAAGCCCAGACATGTTAATTATATTTTTGAAGGTGGGGACTTTAACATGGGAATCTGTGGGAATTGGAATCAACCCCACATGCTCACTCGACAAACTGTAGTCTTACGTGCTGGCTTTATTTTTCAGCTCTAGAGGGTTACTGCTCGGTGGGTGACACCTAGGGCCAGATTTACTTGGCAGGGTAAATTAGTGAGATTGTGAAAATGCAGCAGTAGGGGTGGAATGTTCTGTGGCTGATCAATAAATTTCAATAATGACCAGCATTCTACCAAAAACACAGAAAATAAGTGGGTTCAAAATAAGCAGACTAGATGAGGGTGTGCGAGCAAGCGAGTAATTCAGGATTTATCTAGTGGAGAGCTGCATTATTATGAACTATTCCACCATGCTGAGTGTTACAACTGTGTAGAAGAACACAGAGCATTATTTATCATCAGACATGAATCTAATGCACTGAAGCAGTCCCAATACAAGCTGCATTTTGACAGATGTTTTCAATATCCTATTAATGCTAAAAGAGGGGTCTGCTCTGCTGCGACTCTTTATTAAATCTGCTTTTAGACTTGGTTTTGAAACCAAAGGAGATGCTCTCTGCTGGTGAAGACATAATGCAGATTTAACCTCCTATGTCCCTGCTTCCTCATGTGGGGACACTACATTTTGGCTTTGCTGCTCCTTATACTTCATTCTGCACAATAGTGTTATACTTTGTTAAGTCATATTGCCTTTGTTGTGTTATGCTGTAATATAAACCCATTACCCACATCTGAGGACATTTATTTTACAAAAGTATGCAACAGTAATGTAACAAAATACAACTTCCTGTTTAAAGAGGGAGTTTAGTTTATGTACACATCAGGTCCGTCTGATGACAAATATCTAAGCAAAATTAAAAATGCATCACAAGTAGGAGCTCAGGTCTGAGGAGGTTAAGAAACTTCAGCAGCAACATCACTTTCATGTCTGAAAAACAGGTTATGTTCATATTTTATATACACTCTAGGATCAATTTGCAACAGTTCAGCCAGCCAGCAGTAATCTGAAAATGGCTTTCGAAGCGTATTATTGAATCGTGTAAGGGCGAACCAGACTTCTTGTAAAGTGTCAAGCTGTCACAGAGGAAAATGACTGTTGTGATTAGTATAGGATTTATGGCAACAACAAAATGAGTGAATGACGAGTGAAACGCTTAAAACTGAGATCTGTCAGATCAATTTTCAAGGGAACAGTGATCAAAAGCACACAGCATCATCTTCTGACAATGTTAGCAAGGACTGGAAAGCTTTGATTTGAACATGGCTGAGACATTACTTGAATATGAAATTTGCATGTCAAAAAAAGTAAACATTGTCTAAATAACTTCAAGCAGGTAAAAAGAAAGACTTGGGTGAGATGGTTGTACAGGAAATCATGAATGCAGAAAGATTATTGATCCTAATCTGTATTTAGATCAGTTTCAGAATAAATTTAGAGTTCCCAAAAACTGGATATGACCTCACAAAACTTTTGAGTCCTGGCAGATCAAAAATATGGAAGCGTTGTCTTTTACAGCCTAAATTACAGTCTCTAAATCTCAGAGATCAGGTATCAATCTCACACACACTGTAAACTTAAATGTGCATATTGCTGTTTTGGTCAAATTAAGGTTAAGAGTTGGCTCAGGCCGTCTCTGCATGGTCTTTTTGAATCAAATCCAGTAGACATGCACCTGCTATTGTGCAATTTAAAGTCTTTCCTTCAAGGAGAATCACCTGCTAATAAAGGGGGGGAGGAAAGAAGAGAAGGACGGGAAGAGGAAAGGGCAGAAGGAGAAGAGGAGACAGAGATCGACAATAATGCCAAAAGCAAGTTGTCACCCATTTTGAAAGAAACACAAATTACAGCACAAGTGTTAATAGAAGACATGAGAAGGAGGTGTGTGTGTGTGCGTGCGTGCGTGTGCGGGGGGTGGGTGAGGAGATGAATGGAGGAAGGGAAGGAGGGAGTTGTCATCTCCTGCAACAAGTTTAACCTGAATCCAAGCTAACAAGATGCCGTGATTGCAGGGTGCTGAAAATATGAAGGAACAACCAAAGACAACAGAAGAAAAAAAGAAAATTAAACAGCCTTTTGTTTGCCCCACTCTCCTGTCTACGCTCAGATTTCAAACAGACAAGATCTCTCTCTCTCTCTCTGTTTCTCTCTCACTTCTTTCTCTCTGCCTCACACAAAAACAAAAAGGTTGTTTTTATTTAGGCAGACAGGATAAAGTTGAGTGCAGCTGGCTGTCTCATTACACGTCAGGGCGACAACCAAGAAACGTTTGCAAGATCATGCTGTCTATACTCACACTTCTATGTAAAATCTTGCACACTGTATGCTTTCACTCCAAGGCTGAAAACATTGCATATATTTATAAAATATTCGCTCATTAGTACATGCACACACCTCAAGACACATACACAAACATGCACAACACACAATGAACCACTGGCCCACACCAGTGGGAAACTGTAGCGATGTATAGGCACAAGCAAACCAAAGAGGGAATAAAGGAAGTCTTCATCTTATCCATAGTCACCGCTACACACAATATCTTACTGCCCCAATCTCAGTTGTGTAATGTATACAGCACATCGGGGTCAAGAGTTGAGGGAAAGTGTTATCTTACTCTTGTCATAACTGCAAATGAGAGAGAGAGAGAGAAAAAAAGGGCTGTAGACCATGTTGAATGTGGGTTCTCACAACACTGTCTCCATGATGATGACAAAGGACAGGTCGCTGGGTCAATTCCGTGCTAATTTGCAGAGTATGGTGCAATAACTTTAAAGCTAAAAAAAATTCTGTAAGGTGGGAAATCAGATGTAGAGGAATGGTTTGACAGTTTATATGTCACATGTAAACAAAGATTAAATGCTGAATATTAAAAAAAGTGGGAAGATGGTATCAGAAGCAGAGCAAAACCACACTGTCATAAACCATCATGAAGCATTAAGCGTTATAACCGTTGAGGCACTGTTTAACGTCATGCCCACTTGGAGGTAATTTCATGTATCGTGTAGTTATGACTTGTGTAACTATGTTCCATAACACAAATATATTTGTGATATCTAATTCTCTGCATTAAATACTCACATAAGTTGCTAGGGAAGTATTTAAGTGCCCGTGAGTGTGTAAAACTTACACCCCAGTGATGCCAAAATATGTTTTTGTTTTTCATTTATCTAAAAAAACAGAAGACAGAAAATACCAGATAGCATGTGCAAACTGAGATAAAACAAACACATGAGAGAAAATCTGAAGGAAGCTTTTATAGGCTGATGTCAACAATTAAAATTTACATCAACATTAAATCAACATCTCTAAAACTGACCCTCAATTAACAAGCAGCTAAGTGGCATCCTCATAAATATAAGGATGTCCCTGCACTCATATCCTAATAATTCATATTTTCTACTCCAGGCAGAAATGCCGTGTACATCCATTATAACTTCTCACTCTCTTCCATGCAAAAGAAATCCTTAATTATAGAGATTATGTCACACAGTGATTTTCCTCTGACACATACATTATTAGTCAGGTATGACACCTAAAAAAACAATGTCCTGACTGGACAGAGCAGGCATGGTGCCACTAGAATGTAAGATTAGTACTGCTTTTATTTATTTATTTTTTATTTTGATTGTTGTCTCATCTGGTGCGCATTGCCTCCATAAATGGGTCTGCACAGGTGAAAGAGTTTAGAGTGATTAGGTTGGCTGGAGGGGATAATCACTGTGAATTGTAACAAAGCTGAGAACTGATAGTTCTCCTGTTATAGGCAGAAACAGGATTAGAATCTTTGAAATGGCACGCTGGCTGTCAGAAATCGTGCCTGACATAAAAATGCGAGTCATAAAAAGAGCAATTTTATGGTGAAATTTTCACATAGCAGCTGCCGTCTGTTTCCCAGTGTTTAGCCCTGAGGAAGTGGGCTGAATGAGCAACCTTTTGTCACTATTGGATATTTCTATCTGCTCATCCTGAGCTGATATCCGTGTTTTTATTCAGACTAAAAACCACTTCTGAGAATACCTTTTGTCACACAGCTTACTTTATCCGGGTTGGATGATGGCTCAGTATGCACACAATCTTATCGAAACCAAAGTTTTGAATGGATGCCCAAAAAACTTGACTTGTTCATGCAACGAGCATTACACCCACGGTCACAAGAAGTACTTGATTGCACTGAAATATTAAATCCACCATTCTTTTTAAAGTTGTCACTGTCACTTTGGGCTCATTGCTACAGGTGTTCACAACAAGCCCAGACTTGCAGAGGATTTAGGAAAAGCCTGCTCTTCCACCACCACTTCGTAACGTGTTCACATTCCTTTACAAGTTGGAGTATCACCTCATGGAGAAGCGACTTCCTGTAGCCCACAATGAATGCATCCCGTTCATTCCCTTTTCCTATCTAACGTACATGCATTCTTCACTCATTACAAATGGATGCCGGTCTGTTTGAGTTTTAAAACAGGCCCAGCAATTATTACATACACACTACAATACTAACGTTTGCGCATTCTTCCAGAGATGGTGGACAGCACCCACGCATCACAAGGAGCCGGCAGAAGAGAAAGACACCAAAGGCACTGTGTAGAAAGTAAACACAAAGGCATAATAAGATGTATTTTAGGGTATTGAGAATAAGAGCGTTTTGTTTTTTTTCTGAAGGTTAGAAATGAAAATTCTAGGATGCATTAGCTGAAAAAGCTCCATAGTCCTTGAATGTTAGCATTTTCAGCACTAAAGGGGTTTTAAAAAATTGCAGGCACATTAACTTGGCACGGAAGGAGTAAGTCAGTAAAGTCACAAGAACTTCTTTGGAACAGAAAGCAAAAAAAAAAAAAAAGATGAGGGAATGATTTCATTTTGTACACGGAAACAATCAAATGTAAAAAAAGAGATTAAATGCTGTACCCATGAAGAGAAAATTCTGAGAATTGTTATGTGACTATTTTCTGGTTTTCTTAGTCATCGTTACTGTAGGTTGAGAATGAAATAGATAAAATAACTGTTAATTAAAGATGCAAATCAATGTAGGTACTACAGTTTATTGAAAGACATTGGTCTTTTGAAAAAATATACCTCAGATGAATATTTTTCTCATTCTCTATACAGAAAAAATACAAAAACTTGCTATTTCTAAAACAAAAAGATTTGCCACTTTTGTTACATGTACAAAAAAACAATAAACAAAAACAAATAAGTAGATATTTGTGTTAGGAGTGATGGTCAGGCAAATTATAATGGATTTTTTTTTTCTAATTTTATTTCAAATTTGAGCTAATAAATTGATTAATCAAGAGCAAACTGAATTAAAATCACTTTTCTCTGCCGCTATGATGCTTTCAAAATGTCTCATTTGCTGATTCAGCCTGTTAGCCAATTAATTTGCCTATCTTCAAAGCTATCCGAGGTGCCAGTGAACAGGTCTGTCTACTATGCATGTACGACCTCTAGTCCTAAGAAAGGACCACACCTTTACCTGCCGCTGACCAACTGGAGATTTAGGATGATGATTTATGAGGGTGTTTGTATTCCATTTATATAAAAAAAAAAAACAGAAGAGAGCCATGAAATAAATTTAAACAAGCTTTGCTTTTATTCACAATAACAAAAGTAAATAAATAATGATGAAGAGATTCAAAGATTACAAGAATCAGTGGGTCTTCATGTGTTGAATGTGCACATTTAGTTTGCCTGCACTTTCTGTCATTTTAATCAGTGAGGTACTTTTTTTACTGCCCCATACTGTTTTCGAATGCATAATTGAATTTGTTGTTCCTTCTTAAGTTCCATTTTTCTACACATCTATTTTGTTTATTTAAATTTCACATTACATTTAAATCACACCAGCGTTGCAATTAACATAACTGCAACAAAAGCACACAAGCTAAATGAAACCCAAACAAAGTGGACAAAACAAATTAATTGAAACTAAATTAGACTCCAAAAAAAAGCCCAAATCCCCCACAAAACTGACTTTCTCAGTGCTTATTATTAAGCTTTATTATGCTAAGTAACTTTATAATACCTTCCTTATCTTTTTATATAAATATATTCTTTACACTGTAAAGCAATATCTTAAGTCATTCCTTACAAGAGGTACTGCAGGGTAGGAAAAAAAAAAATCACCTGCATACCTGCATGCACCTGTTAACAGCCTAAGGATAAAGCACCTGTTCACAGTCGGTGAGTTATAATCACCGTCAGTGCAATAAATAGCTACAGTCCATAACACCACGTCCCATTCCCGTAACTCATATCTTAATGAGCTGCTGGAATGAAGCATTAATCTATGACATGCACCGAAGGCAAAGAAAGGTTGTGTGTGTGTGTGTGCGTGCGTGCGTGTGATTGTTTTTTAAGATGAAAATCTTTTAACTACAGACATTAATGTGCTGTTATCTACAATGCCTGCATGAGTTACAGATGTGAAATGATGCAATAATAATCCACTAAAAGAACATGCACAACATGTCGTGCAGCTGTTTTCAATGGAGTTCATCATAATCTTTTGGGCTTTACTGGAGAAGAGGGTGGCTACATCATTTTCAGTTCAGGGCTTTCAATTTTAGCCGAGGAAAAAAAACTATAATCTGGCAATTAAAATAAAAAATAAATAAATCAACACTTTTGAATGGAAGTGACTAAGAAATGTTCCTGTAGTATAACTGTCAGAAGTGCAGGGGGAAGATTGCCAGAAATTCATTTTTTATTTTCTATTTCATGCATTCAGGTATTTACAGTGTGGTATTAAGCAAATAGTTAAAGGTAATTAAATGACAATCAAACATCAAATAACTGTAAAGTTCCCATAGATGTGGTGTTTCCCTCCCCCTGCTGGCTAGCAAATGAAATGCTGCATGAGTCTAATTACAGGGTTTTAAAATTAATAATTATCTTGGTGCTTAAATCAAGATTCTAAAGTTATAATTAGGGAAATAATGAGAATATAAATATCAAATCAAACTCTCAACTTTCTTTTGTGACATTGTAATTTTTACTGCTATGTTTAATTTAGGTTAGAATTCATTAATTGAAAAGCAAAGATGCATGGAAAACTTTGTTAACCAAATGAGTTGCCACAGATTTTTTTTCTGTCAATCTTGTATATGAAAGCAATGATTCATCAGTTTCTTCAATGATCTGAAGCTCCTTTACAAATATTTAAAAACCCTCTCCTGACTGTTAAAACAGTAGCTCACACCCTTGACCTACCTTTGTTTTTGTTTTTTTCAAAGCTACTTTTATAAAAAGTACAAAAGTACTGACGTACTGTACTGTCGCTCCTTCCTTGTTGCGATGACACAAAGAAAACGGAAAACATGCCATCAGTGTTAGTCATGATCTTAAGACTGTACGATGGCACAGCGAGTTCTTTTGGCAGGTTAATTTCCATTACAATTCATTTTAGAGATCAACATGTTACCTCATAGTTTGTAATGGATATTTCCTTCTGAGAACCAAGGAAAAAAGTATCTTTCAATGTAACTTTTTTGTGACCACTACAGAGGACATAAAGTCTCAGGATACTATTACATACTACAATGGATGTGTGACAGTGCTCTAAATCAAAGATTAAAGAAGGTACTGGTATTTGAGCACCCGTTAGATTGAACCATTATGCTCTTTCTCTACTGGAAAGGCTGTTTGCCCCATCTTAACTCAATGGCACACCCTAGTGTTCTCACAAGGTACTGTTAACAAATTGCTGAATTACAACAAATAATAATAAGAGAAGCTATATAAAAAGACAATAAGAATAATAAAAGTTAAAAGTCAATACATATAATAAGCGCCAGACACGCCTTAACTATCGGCTGCACCCTCATCCAATTTGTAAAGAAAAGCTGCGTGCGTGCGCGGTCACGTGGTTTAAACCAATTGTCTTGCGTCAGAGCGCAGCCTAAACAGGTGAAGTCAATCCGGAAATGAGATGCTCCTCGTTTCAAAGATGGTGTCTTACTGTGTACAGAGCTAACAACAACAACAAAATGCATACAAAGAAAAATGAGCGATAGATACTTTACGTCAAATGAGAAGCAACGGGACAAATTTCTGGCGAACGCGTCTAAATTTAACAGATATGGGCAACACAGCTGAAGGAGGATCCTACACGGTGAGAAATAGTAGTTTACTTTATAACTGTATTAATACTGCAGATTTACCTTTTCCTTTAGTAGCAGGTGCTATTTTAGAGATTTAAAAAATTCATTTAGTAACAAAAGTGACAAAGTCAGCGTTTCCTGTTTTTGTTTTAAAAGTGTTGACAGGGCGTAATCGGTATCCCATTTATGGCACTCCCTGTCGGTCTCCGTTTTGGTTCTGGTACTGTGAGTAGTTTTTAGCACACATATTGTTCATCTGATTAAGATTAAAGGACAACTTCTACGTCTAGGCCTTCTGCATTATGTGTTTTATCTAGATTCATTCAAAGTCTCATTTTATCTGGCTTGACAGACACGTAGTACCTTTGCTGTCGACAAAAACGCCAGCACATCCGGTTTTATCACTCTGCTCTATGTATTTGAATTTTCGAAGGGAATTATGCTTTAATAACGTGAACTACTGTTTCCATATGTATTTGATCATGTTATTGAACCTGAGTTAATTTAATAAATTTTTTCCTCTGTCTTTTTAGGACAACCTCATTGGGACTTTACTTGCAATTTTTGGGAATGTGCTTGTCAGCATCTCTTTGACCATTCAGGTGCATGGCTCCTTCTTCTCTAAAAACCAAATCTATCTTATATCCCATCTATAGAAATAGTTCTGTTATCTGTGTATGCCCTGTGTGAGTCATGCCCTCTTATGTCAATGTTCTGCATCAACATAGCTTCTGGGCAGTGTTTTGTCATTACAGGGTTGTTATATTACGTGTGCTGCTGTAGATTTCCTGTTTGTGCTCTGTCACAGCTGCATGTTTTTTTTTTTTTTTTTGCTTGCAGAAACACAGCCATGTGAAGTTAGCAGGCGCAAAGGACCAGCGTGCCTTCTATCGCACTAAAACCTGGTGGTCAGGTTTTGTATTCACCTGTCTCGGGGAGTTAGCAAACTTTGTCTCTTATGCGTTTGCTCCTCTTTCTATTGTAGCCCCTCTCAATGCTGTGTCGGTCCTGAGTGAGTATTTACTCCATGTTCAGAAATGTATTGCCAGTCATATTTACAGATTAATATTCTAACCAACCCAAAGAATGGCATCATCTTAAAAGAAACGTTAGAATGAAAAATTCACCTTGTTTCTTTTAAAACTGTTTTTCAGCAAGCTCAATTTTGGGCTTTATTTTCCTGCGTGAGAAATTGAAACCGAAGGACTTCGCAAGTAAGTCCAGAATAAACACGTGACTGTACAGTTGAATTGGCTTCCATTTAAATAACTGAAAATTGTGCCCTTTTATGCAAATACTTGCAGCTTCCTCTTGCTGCTCTACTGACTGAAATTGCTTAGCCAAAGAGTTTGTCTAGTACAGGATACATAACATCTTTAATTCCAAGTATGCTGCCTTTTCACTTTGTGATATTTCAGAGCAGTATGGGCTCGTCTTCCTGGGCTACATCTTTGTTATAGGAGGGACATACCTTCTTCTGTCATTTGGACCAAACTCTCATGAAAAACTTACAGCAGTGAACATTGTGAAGCACCTTGTAGCCTGGCCTGTTCTCCTGTATATGGTAAGATCCTTTTTATTTACCCAAGTTTTTCAACATTTTGGTGTCAAAACATCAATGCCAGAAACCGATATTCAGCTTTGTAAAAAAAAAAATCACATAGATGGATGCAGTCACATCTGAAAAGTGACTACACAAACAGTGTTGCCATTATGATCTTTAAGCAGTACTAGTAATAACCAGGCATAACAGCTCCACCAATTTGGCATTTACTGCAGGGCTGTTGGATCTTGTGTTTCTTTTGTAGTTTCTTTTTAATTTGGTCTTCCCTTTGCACATTAATTATATTCCACAAACTTTCACTGAACAGAGAAACATTTCCAGCCCTTTTGATCCCTTTTGTTGGCATTCAGCATACACATTTTTCTCTGGCTGTAATATTAATTGTCCTATTGTTTCATTTTTTTTTTTTTAATGTTTTATTCTTGCTATTATTCTAACTGACAGCTCCTGGAGATTATCACGTTCTGCCTGCTTTTATACTTCTACAAACGGCGCCGTGCTAACTACCTCATTATTATTCTGCTGCTGGTTGCACTGCTGGGTGAGTGTCCTGCATTGAAGCCAGTCAATTTCTGACCAAGCTGCTGCCATGTATTATTAGGAAACTTTACCATGTTTTGGATGTTTAAAAGGCACCAAAGCTGTTGTTCCATGTTGCCTGTACTTGCTTACATGGATTGTTATGTATTTAACTGTATTTTTGGCACACAGGCTCTGTTACGGTCATTACAGTGAAGGCCGTGTCAAGCATGTTGGTTCTCACCGTCGACGGCACCATGCAGCTTAACTACCCGATCTTCAGCGTCATGTTTGTGTGCATGGTGGCGTCAGCAATCTTCCAAGCCAGGTGAACTTGCATCAGTTGATTGCTGGCTATTATTTACTGGTTTTCATTTTGACCCAGTAGTTAACATAATTAAGGCACCACTTTTTGTTTGTTACTCTCTCGGTAGTTTTCTCTCCCAAGCTTGTAAGCTGCATGACTCCTCTCTCATTGCAAGTGTCAACTACATCTTCTCCACCTTCTTGGCCGTTTTAGGTGGTGAGTCATGTCCTTCTTTGTTGCTGGTTTCTCCATTGTTTTCAGTCAGATTAACCTGTACGCGCAGGTCGTTACCTTTACAATAGATCATTTGCAGTGCATTCCTGCTTTTCTTCTGCTACACGCCTTTTAGAGTTACAGTATCAAAGTCATTAGAGATTTCCTCTTTTCTGGTTTTCAGGAGCTGTGTTTTACTTAGAGTTTGAGAAGGAAAATATTCTTCACATCAGCATGTTTTTGTTGGGGTGAGTAATCATTCATCTTGAGCATTATTTTATTTTATTTTTATTTTTTTTACTTTTTACATTAGACTTGTTGCTGCTCCAGTTTCAGAACCTTGCAGTTGGGCATCCTGTCTTTAGGCTTGATAGGACACTTGAATAAGAATAGGAATAGGCCAGGGCCAACTTAAAAAAGACCTATTATAAGTGGCAGTGGCGCAGTGGGTAGGCGCTCGCCTTGGGTTGCCGGTTTGAACCCCTGTCCCTGCGCTGCGTTGTGTCCTTGGGCAAGACACGTAAACCACATTGCCTAACTGTAGCGCCGGTCTCTGGCTGCATGACCGCAGATGCTCATCTCTGGATGAGTGATCTGGAACAATCATTTCGTTGTGTGCCTTGTGTTCACAATGACAATGAGTTAAATTAAAATATTAATGAAAAGATGTTTTGCAGAAATATGTATCTCTTTGAAAAACAGTAGAACTGTATATTTGTAAATTTGTAAATTATTTTGTGCTTTGTACAGATCTGCGTTGTGCTTCCTTGGGGTGTTTCTCATCACCAAAACCAAGAAAAAGGCCAAGATATTTGAACCTTACGTCTCTATGAATATGAGCAATGGTTTGTATAAAAACATAAACACCTTAAATTCTATCTTTTGTGATTTAAAGCTACAAGGGTATTTTACCTCTGCAGATATTTTCTCTGAAGTTTTGTTAAGAACCTTCTCCTACCCGTTCCATTATCAGGTGTCCCGGCGATTCACGACAAGGGCCTGGTCATTCAGCCAGATTATAGTGGTTCGTTCTCCTATGGGACTCTAGTCAACAACAATGGAGTGGCTCCTGCTACTCTCCCAGTCAACCTGGAAACGCCACCACTTGGACCTAGATCCACTGATGCATCACATGACCATCCTGGCATGAAGAAAGATTAAAAATGAGTGCAGCTCCTGATTCCTGATTTATCCAAAAATTAATAATACCGAAGGACCTAAAAAGGCTACTTCCGTCCCACTAATAACTATCCGTCTCTCTTACCGCCTTACACTCCTGTGCGCATCCTTGGAAAGCTTTCATATTTGGGAAGATGTCAGCTGTATTAAGTACAGAAATGAGAAGAAGAAACCTGAAGATGTCGATCGTTTTAGTGGATTTGCAAAATTCACTTGGGAAACAGGGACAACAGAGACAGTTTTGCACCTTTAAGCTGCATACCTTATACTTGATGTCATCTTGGATACCTCGTGAGCACACCATGATTATTTAGCTATTTTGTTCCCATTCACTCATTAATGGGGCTGTACAGTGATCTGTTCTACCATAGAGGGCTCAGATTATGGCTGTTTATCAACCATTACTATAATGTAGCTTCTCAGAAAACTTGTAAATCAACATTTTGGTTTTAAATATTTGCCTCCAGCTGTCTTCCAAGAATAGTTTTCTCTTGTTCCTAGCATTGCATTGATGCAATGCATCATTGCTTTTCTTAATATGATCTAACACTGCATTGCAAGTGTCTTAATTTATTATAACATATTTATTAATCTTCACTTATAACAAGTTCTTAATGTGCCTTGAAATCTGGTTCTAAACTGGATAGTTTATTGTGTAGGTAGTAGCTACAAACTGCAAATAGGTGACATTTCTGTAGGACACCTGTTAATAAAATGCATCTGCAATATGTCAGCACCTGACTTAATCAAAAGTATAGTGGGAGTAATTTGATATCAGGGAATTGAAAAAAATAGTATCTTAAGATTAGTGATAAAACAGGTGTCATGTCTGAGTACAAAAAAGGCTTTTTGGTTGTCCCTTGCAGCACCAGGTAGTTTCTGATAGCGCTTAAAATCTATAAATAAAAACTGTAGTTAGTGTCTTTTTTGCACAGTGTCTGTCAAATGTAATTTTATCATTACATGAAGTGATTGGTTCATAAATGGCACTTTCCGACACTTGCCATCTGCACATGGATCACTGCATCTCATCAGTGTTATTTAAACAGCTACACAAGGGCTAGATGCTTTAACCCTGTGTTCATGTATGTGGTTATTCTAGTGATCATTAATGCTGTCTTCTAGTGAAATTGGGATGGTGTATATTCTTGTGTTATAAAGTTAATGTAATGCAGCATTTGTTTCATCAGAGTTGTGCTTTATGGGTTTTCTGATACATTTTCAGATCTTTGTTGGCTACAACTCTTCATATTAGTGAACTTAAAATTACATTGATGTCACTGTTCAAACATGGCCAGGCACTTCTTACTTATCTACACTATATGAACAAAAGTATTGGGCCACACTTCCTAATTGCTGAATTTTGGTGTTTGCAGTCCAGTACCACAGTGGTATACCTAGCCATGCAGTCTGTTTATAGCATTCTACTCTAATAGGAAGCCACTGTTGCAACAGGCCAGACTGAAATTTCTTCCCTCCTAGATATTCCTCATTCAGCTCTAAGTGGTATTGCACAATGGAAGCGTTAAGGAATGACAGCAACTCAGCCATGAGGTGGCAAACCATGTCAAGTTACAGAGCGGCATTGCAGAGTGTGCAAAAGTTGCCAACGTTCTGCTGACTATAACTGAAGAGCTCCAAACTTCCTTTGGCATCAGCTCAAAAACTGCCAGGAGCTTCATGGCATGGATTTCCATGGCTGAGCAGTTGCAGGCAGCCCTTACATCAGCCAAGGCAGTGCCAAGTGTCAGATGGAGTGGTGTAAAGCATGCCACTACTAGACTGGTGGAAACATGTTCTGTGGAGCCACAAATCATGCTTTTCCGTCTGGCAGTCTGATGGATGAATCTGAGTTTGATGAATGATGGGGGAATGCTGCCTGCCTGACTGCACTTTGCCAACTGTAAAGTTTCCTGGAGGAAGAGTACTATAGAGAATACTATGGGGTTGTCCTGCCTCCCTTAGGTTCAGTGAAGGCGAATCTTAATATTTCACTTTACCAAGATATTCTATTATTCCAACTTTGAGGGAAGCCTTTTTCTGTTCCAGCATGACAAGCGCACAAAGCAAGGCCCATAAAGGTTGGTTGGATGAGTTTGATGCAGAAGAACTTGATGAACAGAGCCCTGACCTCAAACCCGCTGAACACCTTTCGGATGAACTAGAATGGAGATTGTGAGCCAGGACTTCTCATCCAACATCAGTGACTGACTCCACAAATGCTCTTCTGGATGAATGGGCAAAAATTTCCACAGACATACACACAAAGCATATAGAAAGTCTTCCCAGAAGAATGGAACCTGCTATAACCAAAGGGGAGACCAACTCCATGTTAATACCTGTGGAATTAGAATGGAATGAATGGTAGCCCAATACTTTTGTCCATAAAATGTATATCAGTGTCTATATTTGACTTTGGTCTGAGGCCATAAAACACCATTATTACCTTATGACAGCATACAATTTGCTGCGTGAGAAATACTAACTTAGGTGGCTTAGAAAACACGTGCCTCATGTAAATTGACAACTGTTGTAAAATCTTCAAAACGCTACATTTCACTATTTAATTAAAAACACAAAATCCAGCCACTTCATTTTGACTGAGCAACAGGTAGACCCAGAGCAATAACTGCAATTCATTCAATAAACATTAAAAATGTGTAGATATTCAGCTAACTCAAGCAGGAGACACGGCAAAGCGATCCTCTTACTGACTTATCTGAGTCCGAGAAGTCCTTGTCAAATTCCTAAACCCATTTACAGCAGCGCACTTTGTGCCACTTTCGTGCTTGGTCGCCACCAATCTTGAAGAGCAGCATCCTCCCCTTGCTGCAGCCTGATTGGTCGCTGCGAGCATGCCCGTGCATTTCATTGGTCCCACCTGCGGATCCTGTTTCTGGAAGTAGGCTGCATCAGAGTCAAATAATCCAGTAACAACAAACACCCACGCATCCGTCAGCAGCCTCAAAATATATACGAGCAGCTTCTATTTGTTGCATTTAACAAAGTCACCGGAAAAATCCGAATGTAAGTCCGCTTGCAATGGGTTGTTTCGGTCGCTTTCGCTGACAGTAGCGAGGTGAGTGGAAATATTTGCACGGGAACCGATTAGAGAGGAAAATTAAAACAGCAACTTCATCCCCAGTGTGCGCGACACTGTTTGTGTGATAACTTTTGTGTAAAATTTGAGCGTTGTTAAAGCTTAAAAACAACATTTGGCGTCGATAACAAAGTGCTTTAACGCCAGAATCGTTAGAATAAAATGATTTGCCGCAATTTTTGCACCAGCTTTACGTAATATCCAGGGGTTTCCTCTGCGTACACGCAAGGCAAATTTTGATGTCACGATCCTCTTAGACCACTTAAATAACAGGGAGGCGATGCTACCGGTTCATGGTCGTCTTTTTCACCATTTGGGCTTTACTACAGGAAAGTTATCTTGAAACTAACTTTTTCGTCGTTATTCTAAATATCTGGAAGCGGTCTGTTTTTTTGTTTTGTTTTTTAGATGGTATTTTTTATTGTGCTTAAAATATTGATGTGAAGTGTCATCTAGTGATATATATTTATGCCATTAGGTGGCACTCTGTCCAAAGTGCAGCGTTGGCTGAACTCGTGTTTACGCTGAGTGGAAGTTTCAAATCCATCCATCCATCCATCTCTTTTCTTTAATATAATTCTTTCATTTTTCATGCAAAACAATTAGTGGAATACTTTGTAAGTCAAGCATCAGAAAATTGATCAGTGACTTTTTTGATAATTGAATAATTTCTGTTTCTTTTTTTGTGGGTTTTCTTAGCTTTCTGTAATAGTGAAATAAATATTTTATGCGTTTTTTCTTTTTTGATTCAAGAAATTATTTTGTAACTGTGGCTAAATACGATGGATACTGTTGCTCCCAGCATCAGCTTTAAAACATTTGGTAATGAAATTTGACTGGAAGTAGATATATTTTAGATATATTTTCCACACCAGATACAAATGAACTGAGAGAAAATATGACAAATAAGATTCAAATTTTTTTGGGCTTACCTCATTTATTATGCTTTTCTTGATCTTATTTTTTTCCTTTCTATCCTATCATTAACACCTATTTAAATACCTGCATCTTACTATCACCTCATACTATCCTAACTTTTTACACGCACATCCAACCAGCTTCGTCAACTTACAAATTCCAATCCCCTGTTCCCAGTCCACATCCTCTGTCATCCCCACCTGTCTGTCAGCAGCCTCCTAGAAGCCTTCAAAATGCTGCGAGAGAGCTCCAAGGCATGGAGCAATGGCTCAGAGGCCTACAGCAGTGATCCCGAGGAGGATGATGAGGAGGAAGAGGACATGGTATTTGGGGAGAGCGATCAAGACGGCATGGCAGAGGAGATGATGGATCTGAGTGACCTTCCCACGGCGCTCTTTGCATGCAGCGTCCACGAAGCCGTGTTCGAACAGGACTTGCACAGGGTGAGCTGCTGCAAACACACTTTCTGGGCTGTGTCTTTGTTTGTGTGACTTGGTGTTTGTGCACGTTTGAGTCATCTCGCTTAGTGTGTCAGCCCATCCGAGACTTAAAACCCAGCAACATGTGCAAGATTGTCATCCTGTCTGTTGAAGTCCAGTCACGGTCTCAAGCTGCGCTGCTGATTGCCCGGCCGCAAAAGCACACGCACATATGCACACCTGATGTTGCTGTTTGTTTGCCAGGGAACACGAGTGCATAGAGCAGCAGATTACAACATGACAGGCACAGAATCATGAGCCGTACTCTAACTTAGTCCATGTGGTTGTGCATAACATTCGGCCATCATCTTATGCAGTGTGTTATTCGCGTTATAGGCCTCATACAAAAACCTACATGCATGATGCAGACACGGATAAAAGCATGTGGGTCTATGCACACATACTGTGTATATTCAGTAAAGGCCTTGTGTTTCTCGTAGCTCAGCAGAATAGGAATACTTGGTATCTGTGGATCCTATTTTCTGGAGGAGGATACAAAGAAAATACTTTTAATTTTCTGCCCTGTAATCCAGTTATGCTGCCCTATCATCCCTCCATCCTTCCAGCTGGTATCCTTATTTCCTTGTCTTCTCTGAGACTCTTTTCTGTGAGGTCCATTTTTCAGTCACCTAAAGCTATCAAACTCTTCATCCTTCGATCACAATCTACAAACTTGCCTGCTAACTTTCTTTCCTGTCTTACTTTCTTTAAACACCCCCCTTCTGTGCCTCTCCTTAGCTGTCTTTTTTTATCCTCTCTATGTATATAAATGCAAAGCAGAGAGGCTAAATCTGGCGCATGCACCAAATCCTTTTAAATGAATCACTCCTGCTTTGTGAGTTTGCTGTTCGTACACCCATTGCTCCTAGCGATCGAATCCCCCCTTCCCTTCCCTTTTCGTTTTGCCTCCTCACTTCATTACGATTCACACTCTGGCTTTTAAGTGGAAATGCCACCCACACACCCTTCAGTCAGACCCTGTCAATAGAGCGTTCTCCATATGTTTCAATTAAATGAGCTGCACTAAATATAGAACTTTCTGAGGTTTATTTAAGCCTTCAGAATGAGGGCACAAAGAGATATGAAGAAAAAAAAAACCGGTTGGGTGTGATATTTTCAGCACATGAACATGGATTTTTATGAGGTTGTTTTTGGCTTGTAGCAGTTCTTGTTTTATTTTACACACACACACACACACACACACACACACACACACACACACACACACACACACACACACACAAACTGTAAATCATTTTAAATTTGGAAAATATCAGCATTTGCCTAACTGCTATAAACTTATCTAAATGTGTTGTCAACGTTCTCGGTGAAGAGCAGGAACATAGCAACCTACATTTTTGTGTCTTTGGGCTCTTGGCTTTCTCCCAGCTCCGACATTACCTTCTGTTTCTGTTCTCAAAGGCCTGCATGTAGAAGGGATGGGCTGTTTCTGTAATCACACTGTGCTTTTTTAGAAGGAGAGAGATGGATAGAGAGAGAGAGACATTTACCTCTATATTTATAAGAAGCTCTTAGCACACTGTAAGAGCCTTTTCCTTTCTTCTGCATTAGTGAAAAGTAAGTAAAACCTAGTTACACACTTTCTCTTTTATCTGCAGTATTTGTGCTCCTGACCAGTTTTCGGCTGAAATGGAGACATGCCTGAAAAGTGTTTTTTTTTTTTTTTTTAACAAGATCAACTAAGGCCTGGTTGGATCAGCCCCATGTCTCCGCTAATCCTTGGGTTTATTATTAATTTACTAATTAAAATGAAGTGTCATGATTAAAACAGGGCTTCACTACAACACTTAATGATTTAAATGATTGTGCATAGCACTCCTATCATCTGTCTCAATTAAAATACCAAACAGGCTTTGTTTATCATTCTGCATGTGTCATTTATAATGTTCGATTCATCATCTAAGCTGTGGGCTAGTGGTTGTTATTTGCTAAGTGTTTAAAAAAAATCTTTGCGATCAAAACTTTGGATGCGCTTTAAAGATCTTCACAGTGTTTCAGTTGTTCATACAAAGGATCCAGTTTGGTGTTTCATAGTTTTCTAATGCTTTTTAGCATCAGAGAGAACATCCTAGTGTTCACTCTTTGCAATGCACGGTTAGCGCAGCTGCTAATTTTGACATGATTCATTATCTGCTCTACAGCACCCACAGAAAGCAGGAGGAGTCAGGGAGTGTGTGGGCAAATTAACAAGGCAAAGGAGTTTCTGTGCTTATGAAGGCAGAAGTCAGGGGAGCCGTCATGAGTTGTCCCTCATAGTGCCTAGTGTATATCAGGCCTAATCAGCACAGAGCAAAGCTTTCATCGCTGCTCCTGCTGCTGTCAGACTGAGCACTCCTCAGTCCATAACTAGTGCAATCAAGCAAGTACCAGCTGCAGGCTCAATACAACACCAAACAAAATGTTCTTATCTTGCAGGCAGTAGAAACCCAAAACAGTTTTGTTACAGGATTAATCTAAATTCATCGCGTCATCTAGAGGCCAAAGTCACACTAAATCAATCTAATTATGTTAAAAATGGGTTAAATGTTGCATAATATTTTATGCGTTACTGATACTAACCTACCCACAGAGTTGCCACTGAAATTGCTCTACAGAGCTCTTCTGTTTTGGTTTCCTCTCTGATTGTTTTCATCTCGAGCTGCAGAAAACAGATGTTTTCAGCAACAAAGCTGGAAAAACCCACCCAGCAATGCATTACCCGTGCGGCACCAAATGAATGGACAATCAGAGTCAGTTCCTAGCTGTGAACATAGTCGTGGAGCATTTAGCAGCTCCACAGATATCAGCCTCAGACTTCAAAATGATGCTAAAAAGTAATTCAGTGTTAGACTTATAACCTCGAGTGACCATGAACAGGACTCCAAGTGTTGGAGTTACAGTTGAAGTAACTTAACTGCATCAGGTAGTAAATGCCCATTTTACAAATACAAATACATTTGTGAAAGTTTATTCTTCCAAAACAATAAAGTGGAGCAGAAGAAAACAAAACTAAGAATTTGGCAGCTGTGCTTGTATCTTACAGTATTTAGAAGTATAGATTTTTACGAAACTTTTCTCCATTGAACACAAGGAAGTGCATGGAAAACTTTGTCTAAATAAGAAAAAAAATTATTAAATAGATTATTTAAAAGGGCTCGTGAAGGACAACATTTGATGGATTTACTGGTAGTTTTTAAAAATACTTTTAATTTTTAGTTTCTACATGTAGTTTTTCTTTTTTCTACTTATGGTTAACCACTGGACCTGCTGTCAATAAATTTGAATTGAATAGAGCTGTGCGCCTACACACCCAGTGAGGGGAACAGACAGTACATGACGGTACTACACCACACACAGTTTGGTGTATATTGATTCTGATTCCTACTACTTTTCCAGAAATGTCCACATTGCACTAAATAATCCACAGGACACTTGACACCAGATTTCATTGGGACTAGCTCTCTGTTGGGAAGTTTTTGGAAGAAAAATGCACCGCAGTGTTTTCAGTGGATTAGTCTGTGATCAGCTGACCTGCCGCTGTCACTCTGAGGTTTACTGACTTGTAAATATAGCCGAACACATTCTTCAGAGATCTAGCACAGCTCCTTTTCAAACCTTAGCCATCAAAAAGTACAAATCTGAAATTTGATAAGTGATATTGAAGAGCTTTGTCAGCTTAAATTCATATTCATGGCTGCTAACCTGACCTGACCCAGTCTAACAATGAGCATGAGTGTGAGCATGGACACCACAGCTTGCACTTCAGTGGTCCAACATTAGTGTATTGTGTATTGCTACTAAACTGTTGGGTAACTTCAGCAACACATCTTGTACACATCCATTGTCTGAGAATTAATGAGGACACCACATGTTAACTTAAAATTCCCAGTATTTATGTATTTATGTATTTGTTCAGCTGAGCAGTCCTTACCTCTGAAAATATTCTCTCATTTTACTCCCCATCACGTCTAAGAGTGAAGTTATCACACCTTCAGCTAACACACATTGTGTGCCAACCTGCACAGAAGACCATTTGTGTGTTTGCTGATATTTGTTTTACTGTTTGAAAAGCTGCGCTTAAAATTACAAGAAAATTACAAGAAAAGAAAAGGAAAAAAAAGAGCAATTCTGTAGCGTGAGCTCGATGGATACACGCTGAAGTAACGCGACTGCGGCTTTATTAACATTTGCAGCATGAATGCATGAAGGGGAGGAGAAGGGAAAAAGATGTGTACGAGTGTGCTGGCGGACCCCGTGGGGTGACATTGCTTTCGGATTTGCTGAGTATCTCCCTGACATCAGCTGGAAGGTACATCAGGCTGCAGCACATGAAAAATGAACTTGCTTTATATTCATTATGTATTAAAATGCTTATCAGATTTAATGACTCATTAATTGAAGAGGCCAGAATGATGTTCCAGAGCATTATGACCCACTTTAACCCTTGGTAACATGATTATTGCTTCTAATTTGTTTAAACTTCTTCTTCTTTTTTTTTTTAATATAAAGGCCATCCAGTTGGCACACCAAAAATGTTAACAGTCACCCTCTTAGCAGTATAGCGTTGATGGAGTGCTGTAAGTATGTGAAAAGTAAAACTGCTTTCATGGACACTTTCTGTCCCACTTGAGCGTAATGTGTTTGATAGTGCGACTCATTTATATATAGGACCATAAAGAAAGACAACCCTAAGTGCAGAGTGCAGCTGAAACATCAGGGACTAAAGATAGCAGGATGGAGGACTTGAAAAGTGTGAACTAAAGTGAGTGTGAGCGTGTGTGTTTTATGTAATGCATGTATATACAGTGTGCATGCAAGTGTATAGTAGTGATATGTTTGCATGTGTCAGACTGCAGTCTATTTTTGGTTGTCGGTCCCCAAGGGTGAACGTGAGGGAGCGGGTACTTTGCAGGCTGAAGGTCAAACATGATGCAGTAAAGAGAGAGTGAGTGCCCCTGGCCTGCTACTCCTGCTGTGGCCTGGATATTATTCTGGTACCCAGACTGGGGTTGTTTCTCTGACCTGGTGTGCTTGTTTTGCTTTTGTATGTTAATATAGAAGAAAGCAGAAAATTTAAGATGACAACAGAAAGCACAATTTGGGTAGACTGAGTTGGTGAAGCACTCAAGTATTGGACAAGATGATGGTGTTTTATTTTAGTTAGCTGCAAGATTTTTCAGTAAAATTTGAGGCTCTACTGAGGCTACAGATACATCACTATATGTTGTATGAATATATGTCATGATTGATTGAACAATACTGTGACAGAATATTTGGAAATTTTTTTAATAAAGTAATTTCTGCACTTTGTTATCTGCAGAACCTGAACAGACACATATTCTTAAAAGCTAGTTAATGTTTGCTGCAGTGGCCGTCAATATTTGGTATGATTACCTTTATTCTTCTACACAGCCTGAACTCTCTGAGGCATCTTTCTTATCATTTCTTTAAGTAGTCTTCAGGAATAGTTCTCCAGGTTTTTTGAAGGACATTCAAAGCTCTACTTCAGATTTTGTTCTGTTTTGTCAACATGATCCCACATTGCTTCAACAATGAGATCTAAATTTGGATGCATCACTCCATCAGACCTGTTGCCACAGATTTTCAGTCCACTTCTTGTTGTTTGGCATACCTCAGCCTTTTCTCTCTGTTTCCCTTCTTTAAGAATGGCTTCTTCACAGCCAGCCTTCCACTGAGACCATTTCTGATGAGGCTTTGGAGAACGGCAACTGTAGATGAATAAACTGAAGGACCAGATGCATCTCTCAGGTCCTGTGTCAGGACATGACTTTCAGATACTTTTCATCTGCTGTAGACAGGACACCCTGCACACCATACCGAGATATGTTTTCAGCTAACAGTTCTTTGGGAATTACCTTGGTGCAAAAATACTATGGTATGCCTATCAAACTGTCTTATCTTTGGCATTTTTGTAGAATCAACTAAAGAAATTGGAACAGATTTTGTATTTTTGCAACAGGCTGCTAATAACAAACTACTTAGAGATACAGTTTAAATTGGTTCTTGCTAAGTTGTCTGTTATGGATAGATATAAAAGTGGTTCAGCCCTTGAGTAAGTGCCTTTTTTTTTTATCTTTACAAGAAAACATGGAATAGGATCATTTTAATTAACCAGTAAAATTAATCTTTCTAAACATTTAAAATTCTGGTCAGTATTTAGAAGCAGTTTGGAACTTTACTTACATTCTCAGTTTCTCTTTGCATGCTTATGTTCTCAGCTTGACACAGAGTGTGTTTATGCATAATGGAAAAGAAGGTCCACACATGCACTTTGTGAATCAACAGGAGACCTTTGTTTACCTGTTTTACTGGATGGCCTACATGGTTTAAAATATATGTTAAAATTGAAGGCCAAGCAGAACAGGGGCATAATAAGTATAAGAAGAAAGAAAACAGCAAGCTTGAAATTAGGCCATATCTGTACTGTATCTTTTTTCTTTAAATGAATAACTTCCAGCACATTTAAACACTACTCTGATCCATAAAACAAAGTCTTTAAAAAAAAAATCTGCTGACCCTGTTTTAGTATGAAAGCTTTGAGGTGTTGCTTTTAATCCGGATGAAAACATATCTGTGCGCACAACACAATGTAACAGGGTCGCATAAATGTGAAATAATTTGAGTGTTGATTTGACAACAGAGGAATAAGACTGTAATGGATTTTTGGTGATGCTCGGAAAGGGTTGGTCTCCATGGAGTCTTTAGGATTTAGATGACCCAGCTGTCTACTGATGGTACTGGGTGTTTTGACTCTACAATAGGCTACAAGCCTAGCTTCTTATTGATAGTGGAGAGATGTTCTTGGGTGTATAAAGTTCTGTGTGAGAACTGGATGCGCATTTCTGTTATAATGTGTGTTCACTCATTTTCCTTGATATCAAGTTGATTTATCATAATTAATATTATTACTAAAGTTATTGCAGTTGAGATTTTGTCACGAGATATAATACTTACATGCTTATGTTTTGTTCTGGACCAAAAGGGTCATTGCTACAGGCAGTTGTACACCTTATAGTACAGGTTTCTTTCATTGTCTTCTTGTTAATTCTGAGCACTTCTTCCTTTTTGCACTTTTCCTCCTTAAAGATATCAAAGTGTCTTTTGATGCTCTATCTGGTTGTCATGTCTGAGCCACATCTCCCATTTTTACTCTCCTCTTTCAGCTTGAGTCATTGGATATAAAAAGCAGAACTTTTTTGCTGTGGTAAAGAAGAGAGCAGAAGTGAAGGCTGGAGTGTTTAAACAGCACAATATAAATGGAGGGATGAGAAACAAGAGATGGATAAAGATACAAAATGTTATTGTCAGTATGATGTTGAGTAACTTGGGTAAAACTGGCAGCCCCCCTGCCGCTCCTGGCTGTATGTTCTGATGATCTTTTTCTCATAGTGGTCATTGATTAATTCATCAGGCCAATTCAGCATTCATCTCTGGATGCTCTTCTCCTTGTTCTTCTCCCCAACTTCCTATTAATCAACTTAATTCTTCAGAACTCCAGGTTCTTTGAAGTCCTCGAGGTTTTTACAGTGGATTGTATTTGGACAGGCTTTGTGCCAATCCTGCAGTCCTTCCAGATGACCTGCCTGCTTGGTTTCGTCTCTCTCTGTCAGGCACATTCCTTCTTGTCCATCTATTTTTGCCTTTAGGCCTTTCTCTTTTTTTCTCTTCCACTACTTCAGCAGGTTCAAGAAGGTGGGTTTTTTTTTTTTTTTTTGCCTGAGGGATCAGTGGAGTTGCTTTTCCTTTCAAGATAGGGGCTGCAGATACTTTATGACTTTCACTCTGTGCTGCCATGTGTCTGCTCCACTCATGACGTGTTCTCTTTGAGATTCAAAGATGTGGACTTTCATTCTGTGAAGATTGGTGGACTTTGGAAGAACCCTCTCTATTGCCTGCTGATGGAGATAGTTTTGTCTTCCTAATAGATAAGATGGAAAACTAAGGTTTCTCATTTGTTATAAAACTGCTAAATAATAATAATTTCCTCAGGACTAACCAGTAGCCTTAGAGTTAAAACCGTTTCTAAGTCAAATTTATAGTCAACTCTTAATACAGATAAGGTAAAATAGTGGAGTTTTTCTTTACTAAACAAATCAGTCACAGAAGTCAAATTGTTGGACTTACTGAGCTAAAAACTACATAATTTATTTAAACAAAAATATATGACACTGTTGTTTCATGCTTAACATTATTCCATATTGAGATTTGATCATGACAGTGAAAAATGCATTTGCACTTATGCATTATCTTTTTTCTTACAGTAATTACATTAATTAATGCAAGAAGTAATTTTTTAAAATCCCTATTTGCCTTGCAGCTGGTCTCTGTCCTCTAAACTTGGGTCCTCCACCAGAGGAATGGGAGCTGGAAGGTCCTGTGCAGTATCTTAGCTGTTCCTAGGACTGTGCTCTTCTGGACAGAGATCTCCAATGTCGTTCGTGGAAGCTGCTGGAGCCATTCTCCCACTCTTAGAGTTTGTTCCTGTCCTGCCGTAATTAGTGCCTCTGTACTGTCTTTAAGTCAAGCTTGTCAAGCCATTGGTAGGAGTTTTTGATATCGGCTGATTCTTCTTTCTGCTGGTGGTGCATGCCATGCACTGGCCTCTCCTTCCATGCTGGTTCCTGTTCTTGTTCCTCTTTTTCAGGTGTCGGCTGCCTGAGGTACTCACTAAACACATGATCAGTTGTGGCCATCTTTGTGTAGTCCACAGCCTCTTTTCTTCCTCTTAGTGTACCGTCTCAAGGTGCTTGATTTGGGGTGAAACCCTCCATGCATGGTAAGGAGCTTTCTTGTCTTGATGTCAGTGGCTTCTGTCTCCTCCTTTGGCCAGCTTATTATCCCAGCAGGGTATCTGATGACCAGCAGGGCGTATGTATTGATTGCCCAGATCTTGTTCTTCCCATTCAGCTAACTCCTAAGGATTTGCCTTGCTCTCTGCAGGTATTTGGCGGTTGCAACTTTACTAGCAGCCTCTTCATTTTTCCCATTTGCCTGTGGGATTTCAAGGTAGTTGTAGCCGTCTTCATTGTCTGCAATACTGCCTTCTAGTAGTGCAGTCCTTACAGTTCTGACTACCTTCCCTCTCTTTATTTCCATCCAACTACAGTTCTTCAGTCCGAATGACATTCCGATGTCATTGCTGTAGATCCTAGTGGTGTGGCTCACTGAATCAGTGTCTCGTTCACTCCTGCTCCATTCTGTAGTCGGTATCCGTAGCCATCTTGTTAATGATCTGGCTGAGAGAGTTCAGGCCTATGCAGAACAGCAATGGGGACAGAGCGTCTCCTCGGTAAATCCCACACTTGATGGTGACTTGTGCAACTGGCTTGAAGTTGACCTCTAGTGTTGTTAACAGCCCCACTGAATTCCTGTCTTCTAATTTTTAGCACTATATCTTAAATCAGTCTGCAGTGCAAACAACAATCAAATCTGAAATTGGCTGTCACTCTCAGTGCTTGCCATCCCGTAACAGTAGTGATGACAATATGTATGGGGGAGATGATCTGATCCGTTCTGTTCCAACAGCCACTAAGCACCACTGTTTCAGAGTGAAAAGTACCATTAACTAAATAAAAAGTAAATGAACCGGATTCAAAGGTGCATAAAAATCCTTGAAATAGTTCTACTGTGTGTCAACCACTTGCCTAATCAATGTCATCAGAATCACTTACAAAGGTGAGTCGTTCAGCTTCTTCCTTCAACTTCCAAAATTGCAGCTATGCAGTGAAGCTGGTGTCTGCAACATCCTGCGGTTATGAAGGGCAGCTGTGCGCATTGTTTGTTGGCTTTGCGGTGATGTTGCAGCTGCTGCAAAGGGCTCAGAGGAGCAGCCACACTCCCGAGTGAAAAGATCAGAACTGACCAAACTGCCATTCACTGTCCAAGATGCTGTAGAACACATTACAGAGACAAGTCATTTATTCTTTTTTGAACTCAAACTCTGTAAGTTTGCTGCTGATCATAGTAACTGTAACAGAGCCTCTTTCCCTGTGTGGACATTTACAGATGTGGGTAAGAGTGGGGGATCCAGATGACACTCCTCAGGAAAGCAGAAATAATCCATCGTCAAAGCAAACTGTAGCAGAATATTCATTTATTAAGTTTTAAATGGGGAGCATTTTGTGCTGTTGAAATGTAAGATTATTTCATATTAAAAATTGAAGTTAAATGGAAGATATGTCCATGCAGTGCAAAGTGGAAGGGAGATTCAATTCTGGCGTGTTAAACCGTATTGTTACGTTTGACTGGAAAACATGAGTGTGAACATTGGTCACATTAATTTAATTAAAAAATATGTTACATTGTTGTAAAAACTGTGGTTATATGTTTCAGTTCTGAACTTGTTTAGTTGAACTTTTTGGAAGTTTTGAATTGGACAAATTAAATAAGGTGTCACTTTTAGCGCTCATTATTTGTAGTGAAAATTTTGTATTTACTTTTTTTTTTAACTGTTTCATTGAATCTTATTTTTTAGGTTTATAGTTGCATTTGGGAGACATATAGTGCATTACTATAATATTGCCAATTCATTCAGAATGTCTTTCAGTTACCGTGCGATTTTTAAATTAATCAAACCCACTTATATAAACCTATGATGTAATATCTTAAAACCTCAAACATGAATATATGTACTTACGTCCTTATACCCTCATCATGGTTAAGCAGTCTTGTTTTGCTGTTTTGTATACTACCTCCCCCACGCCTTCAAAAGAGCTTAGTGGAAATAATTTTTAGCTCTTTGATGTGTGATTATGACTGGTTTTATGTACGGCTGCTTTGATGAAAATGATGGCTTTTCTTCCATGCACGCATCTCGCCCCACCCTTGCCTACTACACAAGGCTTGATTATGGCACTCTAAGATTTACAATGCTATGTAAGACATTGTGTTATTTGTTCTTAGTCATGCTCTTGTGATTCTATTTAAATCCAGATTATTTTGTGGTTCAATCAGTCTAAAAAAAGAAATGTTCTGTGGGTGATTTCAAGAATAGCAGTTTCAGTACAACAATAGCGTATGATCTCTTTTTTAACTGATGCCAAGTATAAACGAGCTCTTATGAATTGAGGAACGAATGCAATCATGCAGTCCATGAAATAGAAAAAGGTTCTGCAGATGATTGCTTTTAGGCATGAATGTGTGAAATTAATTAGGTAAAATAAACTGATAAATAAAACAGGAAGTTTAGTTAAGCTGATCATGAGAAATAAGTTAAAACCAGTTAATTTTTGGATCAATCTTTCCCTTTTGTATTTATGCTGTGGATTATGTTATAATAATGGAAAGCCTGGACTGTTTTGTATATCCAGGATAGTTACTTGTGGCTAGCTTTCAGAACTTAGTTTATATCTCCCACATTTTTGTTTCTTTTCAACCGTTTCATTAACTTGCATAACTTTTCTGATGTCCTACTGCTGTGTGCCACCTTACTCTGCAAAGCTGGCTACTCTCTGAGGTGAGTCAAATGGCATTCAAATCAATTTCTGCCAATTGTAATTGACAGAAGAACTATTGATGGTTTGCTGATGTTTTGTCTTGGCAGGTTTTTTTTGTCCCTCATTCAGCTTGTTTGTTCATTTTTGTTCTGATCATTGTTATCTTCTCCCACGAGTGCTCTCTTTGTTGTCGTCATCGCCTTCTGACTGTCAAATTAATGGCATCTGAGGCTGGTGTTGTATTCTGTATTAGTACAGTTTTGAGAATTTGTTGCCCTGGTAAATATTTGGT
>JASGAU010342880.1:0-14074 GCA_030220045.1 Australoheros facetus
GTACGAAGGTGCAGCATCCTTCCATCTAACCGTTGCCAGTTTGTGTGGTTTTTCCTTCTGAGCAGATGCAGCTTTCTGCACTCTCTCTTTAACGTCCTCAAACTTATCACTACATCGTGTTTATGTACTAACAGAGAAATCATTTCCTTGTTACTAAAACCGATTCTAAAGTATAGTTTCACTAACTCATAATACAAGACATTCTGGAGGGGATAACAGACGTGTCGTGGCAGTTGTTTGACTTGAAACAACTTTAATCTGCACGTTTCGACTTTTTTCTCAAAGTTTTTTATTTATTCTCAAAATGCATAATTAATTTTTTTCTCAATGTGGCCCTAATACTCCTTTGTACAAGTACCAGTGCAGCCAGCTGATAAAGTAAGCCCTACAGCCTGGAATGACATGGTCATTATGCTTCATAAAAGACTCAAGACATTTGTTTGGTGGTTTGTCCACGTCTTATGGTTATAAAACATATATATATGTAAATTATACATGCAATAATAAAGGTGTACACAACACTATTTTTCCAAGAAACATTTGAAACAAAAGAAAGTAAAAGATCAAATAGCATTTTTTATGCTTTGCTCCGAGTATTTACGGATCTGTCAGGTTTCCGATATGTGTCCCCCCCCAATAGTAAACTCCTTCCTACACTCTTGCCTCCAGGGCCCAAAAACAAAGTCACCACTGAGCACTGGGGTACCAAAACCCGGAGTTCCTCTAGTGCTCAGCTGAGCCTGCCTCTAAAAACGAGTCGCTCCCCAGAAACTGCTCAACAGCTCAAACAGGGTCCAGAGGTCCAGTTCAGGGACTCCAGTTAGCTGAGGTGAAGCCTAGCAGACAGCTAGCAGCTACAACCGCCTGTGACCACCTGTCAGACAAAGAGGCCACGCCCCTAATAATGCAAACTTTATTTAAACAGGTGAGTTAACACCTCCCCCCCGTACAGCTGTTATGAAGGAGGAACTTATCCACAGAGACCAAAACAGTTTCTGTATCAGCCTGTAAACATGTTTAAATCTGCTGGAAAGCTTTAACATGGGCGTCTATGGCGACTGACTCACTGTGGCGCCTCTGCTGGACGGCAGAGGAACTGCAGCTGTGGTGCTTACGTGTTATTGCTGTGATGAAGTGTGTTGTGAACACGAGTGTTTGAGTTTGTAATAAAGGACCGACAGTCTGGATCTGAGAGGATGTGAAGCTGTGCTGCAGAGAGATGACTGTGAGAAATGAAGAGAGTGAAGCCTGCTCGGTGAATCTCGGCTTCGTACCAACATTAGACACTAAATAACACATGAACTCTTTTCCTCTTCTGGAGAGGAGAAGAAAAAAGAAACTCGGATTATGGGCTGCTTCCTGTTACCACTGGCTTCACCATGGCGACGGTGAGCGGCGGCCTTTTGTATGCACCGGAGCGAGGCCGGGGGATCCCGCGGCGCTTCGTTTCTCAGTGACACACAACATTAATCACTTTATAGAAGTGGGTCAAATACTGCTGGAGATCCATTTAAAGTGCGGTGGCTCGACTCCGGCTGGTGGCCATCACCGCGCCTGAGAACGACACACAAAACGGCTTCGAGCAGCTCATAAAATGTTTCGCTGAAGCTCGACTGATCACACAAATGCACTAAATTACAGCCAGAGAGCGACTAAGAAGTCACTTTGTTTTAATTACAGCAGATTTCACCAAAGAGAAACTACATGGACACATGAAGCTGCAAAATGAGCATAAAAAGACGCACTTCAAATCTTTTCACTGGTGCATTTGTTCCCATCGTGATCACATAAGTGTGCGTCTGCCTTTATTAGGTGAAGTTCAGTATTTGGAGCCCTCCGAGCTCTGGCACAAGCTTGTGATGACCGGCTATTCTCCCTTTTCCAGGAACTGATGTTCACTTTGGACACTGGGCCTCATTCACAAGCAGAGCAGAAATCTGAACTTTAAACCACACACACACTTGAGATTCACCCATTTTTTTCTAACCCTGCACTACAAACAGACCATGCAAACGCACAAATGATGAAGGCCAGGCTGGCTTACACACATCTTGTTGTTTAGTTCCAAAGCTTAATGTACCAACACTGCAAACACAACATGTTAGAGAATCACATCAACAGGCGGACATTAAAGCATGCTTTCATTTAGCTAAGAGTGTGGCAGATCATTAAACTGGTGCTCGTGGTTAAAGCTGATGTTCACTCAGCCCTGCAGGAGGCGCTGTGCTGACTGGCCGCCTCTTGCAGCTGCTCATGTAGGTGTTTATTTTATTTTATTATTTTTGTCCCTGACAAAGTTGATGTTCTTGCTTGCTGTGATTTATGCAACGGTTTTTGGCTACTTCCTGTTTTGTAAGGCTCATAGAGTCGAGCCCACTAGTGGTTTTTCTTTGCATTGCACTCTTTTCAATAGAGAGTCTTCACCAGCTGTTGGTGCCACGGGTTCGAGTGCCCACAGTGAGACCTGTAAACCCAGAAGATTACAGGGCTCACGTTCCCCATGATGGTCGCTAAAATTTGTTTCTGGAAATATAAGAAGTGAGAAATTGGATGTGGAGCAGCTGCATCTTCATTTTAGGTCAGCAGCTCGTTTAAAGATTTTCCTCCAGGAGTCACATGATGGACTCCTCAGATCCTAGAAATGACCTTCATGCTTCAGCTGACTGAAGGAGCGGGACACTGGTAATACACACCAAACCTGTTTTTGCTAGAGCAGGTGAGGAGGGCAGGAAGTCAGACACTGGAATAGCGCGAGGCTTTACATTTTCAAAATAAAAAACTAAATGCGCTCAGTGGAAGGATGGACCTGAGGTATCCCTCAGGGTTAGAGGAGAGCACTGCTTTACCTGGAGATCTGTCTTCATGAGCGACGCCCCAGCTTCCACCAGGTACTTACAGATGCTCCTCTGACAGGAAGTGGCAGCTTTATGGAGCGCCGTCTCCCCTCTGAAATGCACAGTAACAAAATGAAGCCATCGAGCTCGTGTGGCAGGAGAGGAAGCAGAATGAAACAAAACGAGGAGAGGAGCTGACTCACGTCTCTTTCTCTGTGACATCCAGGTGAGACGCGGGCACTGAAAGCAACGAGACAACCAGAGTGAGCCTAAAACATTTACATTAAGATTACTTTAACGTGGCAGCCCTGAGCTGCAGCGCACAACAACACAACACGACAGCACGTCACCATGGAAAAGGCAGGAGCTGCAGCTCGTTTGTGATTGGTCAGGATCTGAGTGGATTGATGTTCATTTCCTGTTTCTAACATTTATATGATCTGATTCTCGATGCTTTCATCACATCGTGACACGAAAATGACGCCTGACGGGAGCTGGACTGAGACCACATGACAGAATAAGCTCCCGATTGGCTCGGATCTGTCCAATCACAAGCCTGAACTGCTGAACCTGTAAAGTGAGGCACCTACAGGCCTCCGTACGCTCAGCAGGAAGTCCCAGCTCAGACTTTTGTGATCTTTTTATGAAATGTGGTGCAGATCTCACAAATTATAATCCTACTTTTTAAATTCAGATAATCTTACAGATTTTATTGGTAATCATTTGTAAATAGAGTTTAATGACTTATGTGTTATGATTACTGTAATATTTGTAATTGTTTTTGTGTTGCTTCCTGCTTTAAAAAGAAAAGTGTAGTTGTGTAAAACACCAACACTTAGTTCAGGTTCCCATGTCGGGCCTCCGGTTCTGCCTGGCAGACTGAGGCGAAATGTTGTGCAGCTCCAGAGGAGAAAGTTCAGACTAATCAATCACCTCTAACGTGATTAAGAGGCCTCGGAGCGGTTTCATGTGGAGCCTGTATGTTCACCTGCTGCTGGGAAGTCGAGCACAGAATGAGGAGGAGGAAAATAAACCCAGCTCATGATTCTTATCGGGCTGAGGAAGGCTGTTTGGGCACCACAGCCTCACGGCGTGGTCGCCTCCGGTCCTGATCAGATGATCAGAGAAGCTGACTGCAGGTCTGATGTATACGCAGGAACCATGCGGGCCTTTCTGTGCAATTAATACAACTTTAAAATGAATTCTGAATTTCACTGGAAGCCAGTGAAGGGAAGAAAGACAGAGTGAGTCAGAATAATGTAGACGGCAGAAGATTAAAGTGTGACAGTAAAGGTTTGATTTTTGCAAAGTTTCTCGGATGGAAGAAACACGACTGAGCTCAGAGATGAGAAGCCACTGAAATGTTTCTCTAAGGCCAGGTGTGACTGGTTTTGGTGGATGATGTGAGAAACGGGCTCCATGCTGCTGCAAACTCCCTGAAATCTTAGTTTCTGAACTGGGTGGAAGTTTGGCAGCTTTAGTGGAGATGAGGAAGGAGCGAGGGGACCGCTCAGTCTTAGCTGTTATCCAAGGCTGAGGACGGCGTTTCTCTACAGCCTGAAGTCGACTCAGGACCACCTGAGGATGAAAAAAACTTGCCAGATGAAAGATCGCAGCCGTGGATAACAGCATGGAAGTGCTCGGTGTGAGAGCGGAACGGGTCGGGCTGAAGCCCCGGCGAGAAGTTTCTCCACCACAGGGACAAACTCAGTCACACGAGTTACCCTCAGTTTGGAAATGAAAATAAAACCTCATTGCTGGTTGCCTAGAGATTACATTTTTGAATGAATGTTGCCCAGAGTCAGGATGTTGCACTCACAGTGAATGACTGTGTTACTCCAAACAGGCTGCGTGGAATTGCCAACATTCAGTCATAAAGCGACAGCAGACTGACTCCATCTTACTGTCATTCTATCACCATCGTGATGAAGATGGCAACTGACTGCAAGTGGTTGCAGACTTGATTGCTGTTGTCAAAGCAACATTTCAAAGGCAATGGCATTGCAAGTTTGTTGCACGTAGCCGTGCCGCGGCCTCCCAGTGTGCCTGTAGCTTTATGCTTCCTGGATGAGGAGAAACAGTTTTAGTGTCCTCCACGGCGAACCTGCTGACTGGCTGCTGCCCTGATGTGACTCGCCGTCGCCCCGTGGTGTTATAAATGCGAGTTCTTCGGGATGATCTGTTTCCTGTATTTTTATGTTTTTAATGCAAACGGCTCCACGACTCGCTCACCGTTGTCGATGAGGTACTTGACGATGTCTTTGCAGCCGGCCTCCACGGCGTGATGCAGCAGCGTGCAGCCGTCTTTGTCCTGCAGCAGGAGGTCCGCCCCCTGCTGGTGGAGCTCTCTGAGCTGCACCACAAAAGTCACAACATAACCAAACACATCAGCGGTGAAAGAACTTTTACTTTTTAAATATTTCATTTTACTTTCAACGGGTTAAATGTAAGACAAACGATCGGAAAACGTAAAATTCCCCATTTTGTGTGTTTACATGTTGAATTTTCCTGAGAGAATCTGTTAAATAAGGAAACAAAATACATCATCTTTCTCCTCATCGTGTAAATCCACATGAACTCAAACTAGAACCTGCAGCTGTCAGAGAAACGAGGTAACATGAAGTTTAAGTTCTCCACCCCTCGTTTCCTGAAATAATCAATATGATACTCTTCACGATCGATACTTCCACACTCACCCTGTCCAGGTTTTCATTCTTGATGCAGGTGATCAGTTCTGCATCTGAAGGAGAAACAAAGAGGTTCAGCTCCACCTGCTGGACAACTCTGTAACTGACACTGACCTCACGAGGAGGAGGAGGAGGGTTTTTACCTTTTTCAGGGTTGCGTGAGGTAGCAGCAGGTGGTCTGTGCATGAGAGAAGAGAGGACATCATCATATTATCATCTGATACAGCAGCTTAAACCTGCCCAGTAAGAGGTGGACTGGGTGATCGGGATCTTCAGGACGTGTTCCTCACTTTTTGGTTTTAACTGCTGTCAGATTTGATGGAAACAGCTTTGTGGTAAATGTTTCTGTCAGTGGAGGAAATCTGAAGAGCAACACTTTGTAATTCTGAAAGCAGCCCCGTCTCATCCACACTGAGACCTCCTGAGGGATCTGCCTGCAGGTGGAGGTGAAACAGACCTGCCAACATTTTACCCAGGTCGCTCCCACATTTTATGACCATCTCCCGGCACGCGCCCGTTTCACTGTTTCGCCGAGGAAACTTAAAAACTTTGACTTAAAACTTTATTATGAATCTCTCTCACACACACGCAGCCTTATACAAAAAGCTACTTCCTGCTGCTTCCTTGTTCACGAGTGTTCACCACAGCGGGTCGCTCCACATGTCTGATTTGGCAGATTTTGTGTTTCCTCCTGGGATCAAACGGGGGATCTTTCTCTCGTTAGGTGAATGCATAAAGCACTACACCACATGTCTCACACAGTTTCAGCTAATCTGTCCAAACACAACCTGCCAGTTATTTGCTGAAATAGATGCAACCTCCTTGTGACTCGGAAAAATTAATTAAAATCCGTAGTTGCAGGTGATTGCACTGAATTTTTTCACAATCAGTGACTGACTGCAAGTAGTTCTGGTAACCAACAAGTTGCCCAGAGGTTTTCTGACTGGACAGACTGGAAAAGGATCACAAATAACTGCTGCATGATCTATAAACGCAGATAGATTGCCAACATGTTGCAATCATTCTGAGTCAGTCTGCACCGATGAGTGCAACTTGTCTGCAACACGTCTTTTTTGCAACAGGGGACTCAACTCAGCACCAGTTAAACTGCCATCCTATTTGTGGAGGAATTTCTGTGTACGTAGACAGCAGCAGATTTGTGGTTAATCACCGTATTATCACAAACAGATTGAATGTAATCGCCAGCGTGAGAGCGTCTCCACCAGGGAGCAGTGTTAAAAATAATTGTCTCATTTGGTGATGTGGGCTGAACCTGAGAGTTAAAAACAATAAAATTACTCTCAGGCTGTGGAGGCTTCCTGGATAGCTGCATGCAAGTGCACCTCTGTAGCCTCTGCATTCCCACAATCCCTCCAAGAGCTCCACAAACAGCCACCAAAGCAGGAGGTCCAAGCAAGCTCAATCCATAGACTGTATATTAAAGATGGACGTCGTTTCTGGCTGAGTTCTTAAACCTGCATTCTGTTAAATGTCCAGCAGGGGGCGACTCCGTGGGGTGCAGAAGGACCCTGACTGTTGTCACTCATTTTGTAACTTACTAGCATCAGAAAGCAGGATGATCTGAGGTATTCTTATCGGCTAAACCTCTCAGTCAGAGGAACCTCTCACTGTCACGTCCGGTTTGAAGCTCGAAGCTTTGCAGCAGGACTTCACAGACCAGCGGCGATCATGATGGTGTTCATCTTTTAAATATGATCTGTGGTCACATGTGCGACTCGTAGGGAAAAAAAAAAAGGTTTTCGGATATTCTGGGAAAAACCAGGAGCCTAAATGTTGGCAGGTATGCTCTGAAACCACCTTCAGCTTACAGGCTGACCTGCTGCCTCTGAACGCAGTCCAGCAGGTGTGTGTGTGTGTGTGTGTGTGTGCGTGTGTGCGCGTGTGTGTGTGTGTGTGTGTGTGTGTGTGTGTGTGATGAAGATTTTCAGACAGACAGCAGACAGGAAACAGAATGGAGTCGTACCTAATGATGGGTCTGAAATCAGCCGCGGCCGTGTTGGAGCGATGCACATTGATAATCTTTGCTCCTCGCCTTCAATCACAGACAACAGGTGACAGGTGAGTCAGAGGCACTCTGACAGGTGTGCGCTAGCACGTGGAAAACAGATCGGACCGGCGTCTGGACATCGACACCAGGCCGCGCCCAGACGCCGGTCACGTGGTACAGCTGGACAGGTGTCGTGTGTGATACGAGAAATTTGTACGTCTTAACGAAGCACCGACCTTCATCAAAGGTTTGATGAAAAAAAAACCTTCAGACTTTCAGCGAGTCTGACTGACAGACATCTGTCTGCTCTGCAAACATTAAAAAAGGTCTACAAATAGCAATTTAATGCTGGGAAAAATTTAGGTGGAGGTGGGGCCATAACTTTACCATAAACTACGGCCGTGATCGGCACCAGCATCAAAGCCTTCATGCTCCAAAAGATGTACAAATTTGATGTATTAATGTCACTAGAGACTTAATAAAAGATGGATGTATATCTGAATGAGAAACTGAGGGATGCTGCAGGGTCATCCATCACAGGAAGCCCCGCCCTAAATCCTCATCTGCTTCCTGCTTTATTCATTCACACCTGAAGGCAGCAACTGAGACCAGAAACTCATCAGGACAGAGTTTCCTGAGCAGGAGTCTCATTTTCTCATAGGCTGCCATACAATCAGGCCAGAGGTGTTGCCCCCTGCTGGACATCAGGAAGACTGCAGGCTACATCCATATTTTATATGAAGTCTGATAAATGCAAACACATGGGCTCCAAACTGCTGTGAAAAAAGCAGACAACACACTGATAACAGGACAAAGCAGGGATTAATGAAGTTCTTCTGAATCTGAATTTATAATTAGAGCTCATTAGATCACTGACAGGAAATAAAATGCACCATTGTTTTTGTAAATATCAAATATTTCCTGGTTTCTGCTTTAGAATCGAGACGTCTGAATCATTGTCGAGCTTGAGGGGGGGGNCTGACTCTGTCGTATGCTTTTCACTGCAAACAGCAGGCAACTGCAGCAACCTGCTGGCAACTAGAGCAGTCACATGGTTTGCAGTGAAGCTCCATCTTTGCGACCACTCACCAACTGGTCGTGGAATACCCCTGCTTCCCTAACGAGGTCTCCAGGTGATCGCTGACCGATCCAGAGGCCTGTGTGACTGAGGCCTTCAGACTCACACTTTAAAGTTTAAAGTAATGTTCTTGAGTTATTTCAGTAAAATTAGACATCTAATGGGGGATTTTTCCAAACAGGTGTGTGTGTGTGTGTGTGTGTGTGTGTGTGTGTGTGTGTGTTGCTACCTGCAGAGGTTGGTCTTAGAGGAGCTCTGAGACAAAGCATCGGCCACTGAGCTGTCGCTGGAAATCCTCTTCCTCTGGTCTCTGGGCCTGAAACACAGACGGAGCGCTGCTTTTATTCCCGTTCCCTGCGACTGATTTCTGATTTGTGACTCGAGCGGGCGGCCGTCGTCCTGACGGGGAACAGAGGGATGAGCGGCTCCATGGAAACAGCACTTCAAACAGCAGCGGGAGCTCGTTTCATCTCTGATGGCTGCAGATAATGACTCCTCCACCTCCAATCACAGCAGCTTTATCCACATTCACTCAGCCTTTGAGATGTTTATCGTGACCAAGCATCAACTTCAGGGCTAAAGCCAACACCTGCAGTTCCTCTGCCGTCCAGCAGAGGCACCACAGTGAGTCAGTCCCCATAGATGCCCATGGTAAAACTTTCTAGCAGAAATGAACATGTTTACAGCCTGATACAGAAACGGCTTTGGTCTCTGTGGATAATTTCCTCTTTCATAACAGCTGTACGGGGGTGAAATGGTCGAGCGGTGCCGCTGACTCTCACCTGGGTACAGCTGAGGAGGTGGGGGAGGACGGCGAGCAGGGGAAGGCAAACTGCTGGTCCTGGTGCTCCTCGGAGTCCACCAGGTCAGGCATGCTGGGGGAGGTGCCCACCGTCTCCTTCGAGACCAGCTCCGGGTCCAGGATGTAGAGCTCCTCTTGAGAGATCTCTGTCACATAGTTCAGGTGCTCCTGAAAAAAAAATGAAGACGCATCAGGACACATCTGGCTGCAGCTTCTTCATCAACAAACTACCAACAACGAAGCTGTTTGCCTGATACAACAGACAAAGGATCGTCTACTAATCAGAAGGTCGAAGGCTCGATCCCCGACTCCTCCAACCGGCATGCCAAACTATCTTTGAGCAAGATACGGAACCCCGAGTTGCCCTGATGCATCAATCAGTGCGTGAACGTCAGGTTAAAAAGTTCTTGGGTACAGAAAGAAAAGCACTTGTATGAATGTGTGGGTGAAGGAGGCATGTAGCAAAGTATAGAAGTTCCGTCTATTTACCCAATAAAGTAACTATACCTGAGCACAGTAAACAAATGTGCCAAATTATCTTCAAAATAATTCACAGCTGGGACTTTTACGCAGCCCTGCAGCGCACTAATCTGCATTCTGCAGTTTCGTACCTGAGCCCGGTCGATCCTGTAGAAACGATCCGCTGTCGTACCTGAAAGACAAAGACAGCGGGTTTGCGCGTGTCGGGGTCTTTGTGCGAACGGAGGTGTGTCGGGCTGGACTTACAGTCGAGGAAGCACCACTTCATGGAGAGCTTGTGTGAGGACAGACACTCCCCTTTCATCGCCTCACAGTCCTGGAAGAGCAGAAAGAGAAGACGCATGAAAACTTTTCATAAACCACCACCTGCACATATCAGGCATCACAAGGGGAGAGAAGTGTTTAATCAGCTACACAGTATCAATTTTCATGAGAGGAGCTGAGAAAAAAAGTGCAAATTTAGTCTTAAGAAAGAGAAACAACAGAAGGTCGTGTCTTCAGTTCTTCTTTTAAATGTCATGTCCAATAAACGCCCCAACGTCCAATAACCTGCCCCCATCACCTCATCAGAGTCTTTCAAACAAACAGTCCTGCAGCCTCTGGCTTTGGAGTTGAGCCCGAGTATTCTGAATACGCAGCGATGTTTGGTTTGGTTAATCTTTTCTTGCGGTTTACAACAAACAAAAGAGTCATGTACTTCCCCCAAAAAACATGCTGTTATCTTCATCACCAGCTAAGAACTGCTTTATGGCACGCGAGGCTCAAAGTAAGATGGTGACCTCTTTGCAAGTAGGAAAAATCTGTGATTGCATTCAATTTATTTGGTTTTGGCACGTAGCGGTTAAGCATGCAACACCCTCAACCTCTGGGCAACCACTTTCAATCGCAAGGTGATTGCATAGGTTGCCCAATGAGCGGCAACCTGTCTCTAATCGCCACTCTGTCTATTTCATAAACACAGACCGATTGCCAACACATTGCAATCAGGCTGAGTCAGTCTGTGCTGATGAGCAACTCATCTGCAACGCGTGACTTTGCAGCAGGGGGCTCGACTCAGCTGGTTGTCAGGTTCTGGTTAGAGTCCAATATAAAAGCAATGATGTCGAGCACCTGCAGCCGCCATCCTGCAGCAACGCCGTCACTACATCAGTGAGCTGAATATCTGAGCAGGGAAACAGCTCCAGTGTTTGCTGTTCTCTTCTAATTGTTGCTGTTATATTTCTATCATGCATGCATCATATCAAAGCATGTTTTCATGTCTCTTTGTATCCCTCTATAAAGCAGTCGTATTTGAATAATGCTATAAAAATATTTTGACTTGACTTTCTTTTAAATATTAATCAGTAGATTAATGAATACTCCTCATATCCATACTCTGTAGTCTGTGCTCTACCTGCTCCAGGTTGTCCTGCAGACGGTCGATGAGCAGGCGGCAGGTCTCCAGATCGCTGTCTCCGGGGACGGTGATGACTCCCAGCGGCGTAGCTGCAGGTAGATATGAAACATAAAGATCAAAGCGACGAATGTATGAGGAAACTTGCTAGAAAAAGTTACAACTAGTGTTTAAGAGTATAAATATTCTTGGCTTTAAATAAAAATAAACGATGGTTCATGCTTCAGGTGTAAACACTCTCTTCCATTCAGGCACTTCAATGGCCAGTAATAATAACTGGTTCAAGGGCGGCACCAGTTCTTTCAGTCCTTTACTGGCAGCACACCGGTGGTTACAGGAAGAAGGTTCCTGGTCCGATCCCCGGCTGGAGCCTTTCTGTGTGGAGTTTGCATGTTTGCTTTGTGCCTGTGTGGGTTCTCTGGCTTCCTCCCACGGTCCAGACACGTGTATGTTAGATTAACTGGTAATTCTAAGCTGCCCGTGGATGTGAGATAGATAAGGTGCACAGAATAAAGCCCTGTGCTTGATATATGGTTAAAATTATATGGCCATAAACACACAGTAAACAACGTTATTTGACAGCCCTTGTGCAGGAAACCAGTCCTTCAGACTTACAGGCCTCCTTCAGCTGGTCCTTGTCGTAATGCAGAGCCTCGTACGCCGCCATGCTGATCCGGTTCACCCTGATCTGCAGCTTCTCTGGAACGGGCTGCTGACTGCACACAAACACGCTCTCATTTAAACACAGACATGAAGAATGAAGATAGCATTTCAAGGACAAAACCTGAACATTATTCATCTGATTTATTCAGTTATTCAGTTGATAAAAGTGCTTGCAAGAAGAAAAAAAAAAAACACTGAAGGGGTATAAAAACAGTGTCATCCGCAAAGAAGAGTATACTGAAGTGTGACGTTAGTTATCTACAGCATAAATCGAAGTGAACCAAGATTAGAGCCCTGTGGGACTCAACTGCCTATTCTTCCAGAGCAGCAGGCTGCTGAGTACTTCCTGTTCAGCAGAAGAAATTTGTTGTCTGCACACAAAGGACCAAGAAAGGTAAGGACCCGTGACACCCCAGCAAGGTGGATAGCAGTATTGACACTAATTGCTTAAGTTCTGACAGAAACTGGTGACTGACCAGCGAAATTTTCAAGAGGGCAACCAGAGTGATGACAGCTACAAAAAAAACCTGGGTCTTTAAATGTGGAACAGACGTACTCATTGAGATGGGGCATGGAAATCCTCCTCTTGGCCTTCTGGACCATGTTGGCTTGGTTCCGCAGGCTGATGTGGATGACCGATGGTGCCAGCTTGCAGGGCTCGCCGTCCACCTGCATGGGGATGGACTTGTAGGTGGTGAGGGTCACTTCTTTACACTGGTGGAGACGTTCGCCGTGACCGCCCACCTGCAGCGTGGCCTGCAGACATACGAGCAAACACAACAGGCCACATCATCTGGAGTCACTTACACCTGAGCCAAGGAAAGGGACGCTTTGGAGCTGCATGATTTCAGAGGGTTTAACAGCACACACAGCTCATAGATACATCACTTAATAAGTTTCATGCCCAAACTGTCGAAGATAGAACATCAGTGAAAATCAGCAGAGGCAACGAGGACTGTCATATAGTTCTGTGATTTCTCTGATGTGGCTTAATGTGGTCTAATTCATTCTCTGATGTGATCTGATGGGGCTTCTATGTAGGTCTGTGGTCTGGCCGAGCGCAGGTGTAAGCTCACCAGAGATGTCATGGTGAAGCCGATGACCTCGATGCAGCCGTCGTCGTGACGCTGAGGCTCAAAGTCCTGATGCTCACTGGGGTTCCCCCACGGCGTGGTGCCGGCACAGTACCTGCAGCAGGTAGATAAGCCAAGCAAACTGTAACACACACACACACACTGGCAGTCGGCACTTTAACACAGCATTTCCATGTAATATAGGCCTACACACTGGATTCCAGAGGGAGCTGATATATGCACCTTTGTGTAAGTATGTATGCTTCTAGTGAAGCGTCTTTATATAGCTGTACCTTTACCAGAGTGAAAACGCACCTGGGGATATTGAGGAAGAGCAGACACTGTAGCTTCAGGTCCTGGACTTTGGCTGTCAGGTCTGTCCCGTCACACTGAGGGGAAGGAAAACCCAAACAGGATGAGGGATTTATGAAGGACTGCACGTCTGAGTGTTTTACACTACAGCGATGCGCTGCAGAAGGCTGAAACTCTCTCACCCAAATATGGTCAAAAAAACCAACGTGGTGGCAGCTAAAATGCTAATACAGCAAAGTGCTGTTATAGTAAAGTAAGTGAACAAGTGTGTGGAGTGTGATGGGTGTAGCTTGAACAGTGTTCAGGTATGGTGTCAATTTGAACACCCAGGTGAACCCAGGTGGCATCGTTCTGGCCTTATGGCCAACGTGACTACAGCTCGACTTTTTCTTCAAAACAGTCGAGATGAAAATGGAAATGGATAATTAAAAAAAAAAAACAAAAAAAAACTTTTACTTGAAGGTTTTGAAATGTCACTGCTGGGTCATGCTCTTGGTTTTTGTGTGCAGCATTTGTGTTGCATCAGATTTGTGAGAGTCACTGATGTTATCGGGCTGTGGAGGCTGGGGCAGCTCCCTTTGTGCGCACAGCTCTGGAGCCCTTACTGAATGCAGCGAGGCTCTTTTTAGTGGAAGTGGAATGATTGGCTGTAGCTCAGGAGGTAGAGCAGGTCACCTAAGGATCGGAAGGTCAGCGGTTCGATTCCTGGCTACTCCAGGCTGCATGCCAATGTATCCTTGGGCA
>JASGAU010342885.1:0-11530 GCA_030220045.1 Australoheros facetus
AAAAGACTTTGATTTTGTTGTGTGAGAGACTGTTGACTTTTTTTTTTTTTTTTTTAAATGTTTTTAAATGCCTGGATCAGTTTTAAGTATCGGATTTATATCGGTATCGACCGATATCCAAATGTAAAATATCGGTATCGATATCGGACATAAAAAAGTGGTATCGTGCCATCCCTATTAAATATACATCTAGGATTATAATACTATACTTGGTGAAATCTTGGAAAACTCCAACCTTGCTAAGGAATTTAGATGGGACAACAAGAAGTCATCAGACAACTGAGGACTGAATTGATAAACAAACATCACAGCTGGCTGAACCTTTTGGAAGAGAAAAATATTGCCCTTCTTGCTCAGGTGTGACGTACCATGCAGTTTTCTGTACAGTAAAACATTTTTTATTTTGTTACCAAAAACAAAGGGTTAATTATTTTTCTGACCTAAAGAATTCAGTATAATCCTTGTTAAGCCAGGTGAGTGTGTTGTTGTGGGAACTGATACAAATAAATTGGCATAAACTGTCAAATTATACTTAAAAGTAAAGTGGAAATCACAGTTAAGTACATGCACTAATGCAAAGAACATGAAAATACAGAAACACATGCTCATACACCGCTGTATAAATGAGCATGCAGCAATGTCGTTGTCATAATAGCCACATTTGAGTGATGAGGAGAAGGAGCATCATATTGACAGGTTTTGTGAATATCTTGCATGTCCTTTTGCTTCAGGCTTTGATCACAGCTGAGCTGCCCTTACAGGCCTCTGCTTGTCAATTTGTTTTTTGTTTTTGTTTTTTTTCCTTTCTTTCTTTTTCTTTTTTGTTTTGCTGTGTCTGTGTTTCTCTGTATTTTAGTCACCACCTCTTCTGTTTTCATCACCTCATGCCTTCACATCCGCTGGCTTCCTTTTTTCTTCTCAGTCTTGATCTTTGCCCCCTGACCCAATTGCATTACACAACACAAACTGGCAAGAGCCCCCAGTCACACACTACTGTCCCTCTGCAGAAGTGTTATTCTTACTTAAACTCTCCTAGAGCTTTCTGCCCCTGGCTGACAGGTATATCTTGTAGGGCCTGATAGCTGACAGTCATAGCTGCCTGTCCGCTGCCTACAGGAGTGTGACAGAACAGCGCCCTGCATCTGTCTCAGCCCCAATGAGGACATGATGCCTTCTGCACAGTCATCTGCACATCCATATGTGGAAACAGAAACCCACTTCCTACGACTGACACAAGCAAGCTGTGAGCAGTCATATTCACAGATATGCACAGGAATATATTCTAGTGTTAATGAGATGGAAAAACAGTCAACCATTTAATACCTGATACAATAAAATGCCCATTTATTTTAGCACTTTTCCAAAACTGTAAGCATTAATCCTTGATTTCTATCATTTAAGTATGGAGAATTATTTTGACCAAACCGGGCTATGAAGAGGTGATGCCATTTAAGGATTCTGTCCAAATTGACTTCTCAAAAAAATGATATAAACACTTGGAACATCAGAGTTCAATGGGAGAAAAATCATGCTTGATATCTATACCGATATGGACTGAGTAATGATTTAGAACTGGAGGATGCCACATCGTTTGATGGACGTGAAAATTATCAATCGTAATGCCGAAATTTCACTGCAACAACTCAAAATGATACTCAGTAGTTTGTATAATAATAATAATAATAATAATGCCTTAGACTTATATAGCGCTTTTCAAGGTACTCAAAGCGCTAGACAATTCCATGCACTATTCATTCACACCTCAATCATACCTGGTGGTGGTGAGCTACTAATGTAACCACAGCTGCCCCCATGTGCTTGTGTGCATCCCTGACCATGTCAGGGTGTGCTTCTAATGAGATGACGGATGGTGTCCGGGAGGATCTCCTCAAAGATCTGGACCTGGGCATTACTGAGCTCCTGGTCAGTCTGAGGTGCAACCTGGCAGTGTTACATGGACTGAAACACAATGTGCCAAGGTGTTCTTTTCTATTTAGGTTGAGCGAATTGTAGGGGCCAGTCAGTGGTATTAATTCCTTCATTCTCCAGGAACTGCCTGCATACTCTGACCACATGAGGTCAGGTATTATTGTCATGCACCAGGAGGAACCCACTGTACCAGTGTAGGGTCTGACAATGGGTCAGAGGATTCCATCCCAATGCCTAATGGCAGCCAAGGTGTAGTTTCCTAGCCTGTAAAGGTCTGTGTGTCCCTCCATAGATACGCCTCCTTAGACCATCACCGACCCACCATCCAATCAGTCATGCTGAACAATGTTACAGGCAACATAACATTCTCCATAGTTTCCTCCAGACCCTTTCACTTCTATCACATGTGCTCAGGGTGAATCTGCTCTCAACTGTGAAAAGCACAGCACACCAGTGGTGTTCCTGCCAATTCTGGTACCTCAAGATACGAGTTTAATTCGTTCCAAAGCCGAGCTCGTAAGTAGAGCAGCTCGTATCTCGAACAAATTTTCCCCATTTAAAATAAAGGAAATAGATTTAATCTGTTCCAGCCCTTTGACAAGTCCCCAAAATATCCCAAATTATGAAAAAATCCATGTTTTTAATTAAGAAAAAGACAATTATATATAGATGAAACATAAAAAATATGTTCTCACCATGCTGATTTAATTCAACATGCTAATACCGAGAAGCACACACGCACAAAAAACAAAACAAAACTGTGCACCCTTCTCTTCTGAGGCTAAGAAACATGGATTTCACTGCTCCAAAACACAATGAAACAAAACAAAGAAGTGAGCTATACTGTTTAAAAGCAGCCTCAGTTTAACACAGTGTTGGGTTGCCAGTTGGGCTTTTTTGGGCTTGTTTTCATAGAGCTGGTTGCATGTTTCTATCGCAAAATCTGGCTATACTGGATACTACTTGACTCTGCGCCGGTAAAACGTGAGAAGAATGCGTGAGGATTGTGGGGCCGAGCGCCGACGTGCCAACTATCGGTGGCGTCCCGAAGCTCGGCTCGTATCTTGGAACTGAGCTCGTATCTAGAGCAGAAATGTTGCTCGGGCCGCCGCTCGTATCTCGAAAAACTCGTATGTGGAGCACCTCGTATCTCGAGGTACCACTGTATTCTATGGCAAATACCAATTGGGCTCCATGGTGCCAGGCAGTGAGCATAGCACCCACTAGAGGATGTCAGGCCCTCAGGTCACCCTCATGAAGTCTGTTTCTGATTGTTTGGTCGGTGCTATTCACACCACTGGCCCGCTGGAGGTCAATTTGTAGGATTCTGGCTCTGGTGTTCATTCTGTTCCTCCTTGCATAAAGGAGCAGATACCCATCCTGCTGATTACTAGGTTAAGGGCCTTCTACGGCCCTGTCCAGCTCTCCTAGAATAACTGTCTGGCTCCTGAAATTTCCTCAATGCTATTGAGACAGAGCAAACGCTGCTTAACTGACCAGACCAGTATCCCAGAAGTTTAATTGACTTGATGCTTTCCTCTGATTAAAAATATTTTTTTTTAGGAATGTGCATTAGCATGGATGGTTGCGTTCAACATTTCAGTTCAATCCGTTTCCTTAAACACTTATTCAACTTAGGTTGCAGAAGCGCTAGAGCCTATCCTAGTTGGACAGGTTGTCAGTCCATCATGGGGCCAACACAGCTTAACTCTAACAACCATGACCAATTTAGAATCATCAGTTGGCTCACCGGTTGAGCAGGTGACCATATGCTGCATGACTAAATGCAGCAACCCGGGTTTGACTCTGACCCAAGGCCCATTGCTGCACGTCTTCCCCTGCTCTCTCACTTCCTGCTTTCCTGCACTAATAAAGGTGAAAAGCCCAACAAAGTAACAATAAAAAAATCACCAGTTCATCTAACATGCATGTCATTGGTCTGTGAGAGGAAGCTAGAGTACCCAGAGGAACTTTTCACATGCGTAGAGAGAGCTGACTCCACTTAAAAAGAACCATACAGCATATTCTACAACATTAGAAAAATAGGCTGTTTTAATTGAATCTGAAAGCTTTCAACTATTTTTTTTTGTATCGAGTCATAAGGTTGTTTCAACCAAATCAATTTTTTTCTGTTTTACACAGGATCCTAAGGAGCTCTGTAATTATTTGCAAGCACTGTTTGACAATTAAATCTTGAGACTTGCTTAAACATAAAAGAACAGTGACAACACAGAACAGGTGCTGAGATAGATTTACGTACCAACAACCGGCTGAACAGTTCAACCATGCAGGATCGTTAAGCAGAGACTGGGATGGTTTTGTGTTGCTCCCAAATAGAACCACAGTATAGGAATTACTTGTGTTGATCTGTGCATTGTAGGAAAGTCATCAGAACCAGTATTTAAATTTGATATAAAAATGCTGAAAACGCTGCTGAACTTGTTTGTTTCTTTCTTTCTTTTTCAAAAACCAGTTTCAGGCTTGGCTTATTCTCCTGTGAAATGTTCAGTCCGTCAAAGGTGCAAGAGCCACTCAGTTTGATTCATGTGATTCGGATTCAGAATACCCTTTCTGGCCCTCTGCCTGCTGTTTCCACTCTTGTTAGTGTCTCCACCATTCACGCTTTGTCTTTCCCTCTCTGTCCTTTCTACTTCACTGTATGTCCTCTCTGTGACCTAGGACAGTATGATAGACAGGGAGACAGGCACCAAGCTGCCATGAAGATTGGTTCATGACCCAGACATGGCAGAGCTGATCAGCTTATAAACCCACAATACGCACGAGCTAGACACTGAGTCAGGGCAAGAGCCATCCTTAAAGCTTCTTCTGCAAATCTTTGTTGTATGTAAGGGCTCTTGACACACAAAGTCGACCTAAAAATACTAGCACCAGCAAAGATTGTTTGATCAAACGCTTCCCATTGTGTCATCATCCTTGTTCTTTCTGTCTTTAAATACATACACAGAGCAGAAGACAGACTGTAGCTTACCATCAGCATCTGTGTATGTTGTGAACTTGTATGGAAACATCTCATTAGGGTGTGTTTGTATTTCAAAGAACACTGTGGAAAAACAAGTCTAACTCACCATGATCCCTGATCTGAGTCTGTGTCTTATAAATTTCATTATGACAGTCTAATTTTATGCTTTTGAAGTGAGTCGTTCAGACATAGATGAGAGAGACTTAAGGAACCATTTCCCATGATTTATTTAGCTTCCTGCAGGAAGGCAGCAGGAAACTATTTACTATATATTACACATAACTTTATGTTGTGCTAAGCTAGTTCATTGCATATAATATATATGGACCTCCATCAGAGCAAAAAGCCCTCAGTAGGGCTATGAAATTTTTAACTTTGTTACAACTGATGCTGAAAAATTTGACCTGGAAGCTTTAAAGGCCTGTTTTTCAGCATCTGTTTTTTTTTCTTTTTTCTTTTCAAGTTTCATTCCCCTTCATTATCTTTCTCTCAGTTCAGTTAAAATTTTCATGCTATGACAAACATGCCTCACAGTGACTTTGGCTCAGACACAGATGAAACATGACCCACCCATTTAAATATAGAGCATATAACAATTCTTTAGGCAGTTGAAATATTCATCGAGAACACATCTTCACACCTCTTCTATGGCCTGATATTCCAACAGCTCATGCGGTATTTTTTACCTTGCTTGTGTTTCAGGTACCAGGACATGAGAAGACAGATTGGCTTTGAAATCAGGGATATGTGGTACAATCTCGGTAACTAAGCTCATTCCGTGTGTCACTAATAATGTTTCACTTTCAATTAATAAAATTCCTTTTATGAACAAATTCTACATCTTGAAATTAAATTTTAAATGAAACTTATCAGAATATTGTTTTCTCAATTTATGTTTATCATTATCTGCCAACCAAGTAAATTGTCAGCACTGTAATGTATGTGTTAACACCAGCTAAATATAGGTAGTCATGTGTTAAGAGAGACGCAGCAGACAGATCTCAGTGGAATGGGATTGTTGTATATGGGGATTGGCGTGTTAACATCTTGGCATCTATGCCTACCATCTCATTGCAACCCACACCATCTGATCCTCTAATTACAGCTTTCCACTAGATTAGATTGATTCATTTTCTGGGTTTATTATACCAATGCTTTTTTTTTTCTTTTTCATCCAAGGTATTTGGTTGTCACTTATTTACTGCTTGAATGATGAGATGAGAGGAGATTTGCTAAATACAAGAAGACAGATTTCCTTAGTGTTTAAATTTGTACTTTTAAATCTGGATTAAGGATTATGCATGCCTTGTTACCTCACTTATTTTACTTGTTCTTTCAAATATAAATTCTGTAAATGAATTGTGTAGTTTGGTTGCACTTATGTGTTGTGTTTTTCCTCTCGAAGGGCCACACAAGATCAGATTCATTCCTGAGATGGTGGGTCCCATCCTGGAGATGACACTAGTTCCTGAGATTGAGTTGCGAAAGGCCACCATCCATATCTTCTTTGACATGATGCAGTGCGAGTTCCACTTCACGTGCAGCTTCCAACGGGTGTGTCACCTGAAACATGAAATACAGCTCATCTTTACAAAAAATAAGTTTGGATTATGTGCAAGATTAAAATGATACATTCACTGGCTGCTTTATTAAATACACCTTGCTAGTACCAGGTTAGACCTGTTGCCTTAATTCCTCATGCCACAGATTCAACAAGGTGCTCTCCTGTTCCATAATATCCCAAAGATGTTCTATTGGATTGAGATCTGGTGACTCTGGAGGTCATTTTAGTACAATTAAGTCAATATCATGTTCAAAAAACCAGTTTGAGATTATCTGATTTTCATGGCATAGTGTGTTGATGGTTACACTGTGGTCATAAAGTAATGAACGTGGCCAATAACAATACTCAAGTAGGCTGTAGCATTTAAAAAATGCTCAGTTGGTACTAAGGGGCCAAAAATGTGTCAAACAAATATCCCTCACACCAGTCCACCACCAGCAGCAGCCTGAACCATTGATACAAGGCAGGATTGATCCATGCTTTCATGTTGATTATACCAAATTCTGACCCCACCATTCAAATGTTGCAGCAGAAATTGAGACTCATCAGACCAGTTTTGGTGAGCCTGTGTGAAATGTAGCCTCAGTTTCCTGTTCTTACCTAACAAGAGTTGCACCCGGTGTGGTCTTCTGCTGTGCTAGCCCATCTGCTTCAAGGTCTGGCAGTTTATGTGTTCAGAGATGCTTGGTTCTAAGTGGCTATTTGAGTTACTGTTGCCTTCCTATCAGCTCGGAACAGTCTGTCCATTCCTCTGACCTCTGCCATCAACAAGGTATTTTCACCCAGAGAATTGCTGCTAACTGGACATTTTCTCTTTTCGAGGCCATTCTGAAAAACCCTGGAGATGGTCTTGCGTATGTCTACATGCCTAAATGTTTGAGTTGTTGCCAACTGGCTGATTAGATATTTGCATCAACAGTCACTTGAACAGGTGTCCCTAATCACTTGGCCCATGAGTGTGTATATGCAGTATATACTCACGTAGCATCAACTACATCATAGAACCGTTTCCGTACACACACACGCACGCACACACGTGTGTATATACAGTACCAGTCAAAAGTTTGGACACACCTTCTCATTCAGTGCTTTTATTTTTTTTCCTATATTGTAAATTAATACTGAAGTCATCCAGACTATGAAAAAAACATAAGGAATCATGTAGTAAACTCAAGAGTGTTAAACAAACCAAAATATGTTTTAGATTTTAGATTCTTGCTTTGATTAGAGCTTTGCACACTCTTGGCATTCTCTCAATGAACTTCGTGAGGTAATCACCTGAAATGGTTTTCCAACAGTCTTGAAGGAGTTCCCAGGGGTGCTGAGCACTTGTTGGCTTCTTTGCCTTCACTCTGCAGTCCAACTCATCCCAAACCATCTCAACTGAGTTTAGATCAGGTGATTGTGGAGGCCAGGTCATCTGACGTAACACTCTATCACCCTTTCTTGGTCAAATAGCCTGGAGGTGTGTTTGGGGTCATTGGGGTCATTGTCCTGTTGAAGAACAAATGATGGTCCCACTAAGCACAAACCAGACGGGATGGCGTGTCACTGCAGAAGCTGTGGTAGCCATGCTAGATAAGTGTGCCTTGGATTTTGAATAAATTGCCAACAGTGTCACCAGTAAAGCACCCCCCTCCCCGTACCATTCCAGGTGACTACCTCGTAAAGCTGACTGAGAAGATGTGTAAAGCTGTCATCTAAGCAAGAGGTGCCTACTTTGAAGAATCTAAAATATAAAACATTCTGGTTTGTTAAACACTTTTTTGTTTACTCAATAATTCCATATGTATTTCTTCATGGTTTAGATGACTTTGGTATTAATGTACAATGCACACAATTTTTAAATAATGAAAAACCACTGAATTAGAGGGTGTGTCCAAACTTTTGACTGGTACTGTAGATGAAAAAGACAGAGAATTTGAATCGCCAAACCACTGATGTTGGATTTTTGCCTTATCTTTATTACATAGAGATTTTTCTGGATTCTCAGGTTTTTTTTTGATGATTTACTAATAATTACCGTATATTCCGCACTATAAGGCGCACCTAAAAACCTTCAATTTTCTCAAAAGCCGACAGTGCGCCTTATAATCCGGTGCGCCTTATATATGGACCAATATTAAGCCACAACAGGTCTCGCAACTACGGTAAGCAGCCGCCGACTTCATTTTCCCCCGTAGAAGAAGAAGCGCGCGGTGCATGCTGGGATATATGACTGCGCGAAGCGTGCCGTTTCATTTCTTTACCTCGGGAAAATAATAAAACAGCTGTTTATTCATTTTGGGAGTGAACGGAGTTGTCAGAACGCTGTTTTGTAATCTATTAATAAAGTTTGACTGATCTGACTGTTTAGTTGACATTCCCTTTAGCGCAGCTCCATCTAATGGATGCATAACGTAACCCCAGCCTCTACTGTAGCGTCTATTCTATGTGCCTTATAATGCGGTGCGCCTTTTATATCAAAAAAGTTTTAAAATAGGCCATTCATTGAAGGTGCGCCTTATAATGTCGTGCGCCTTATAGTGTGGAAAATACGGTAATATTGTAGGTGATGAAATGTCCAAGTTCAAGAAATACTATTCTTAAATGGTTAAAGTGTCTACTCACACAATGCGTCGCAATGTAGTACACACCTTCCATCTTTAGTTCTGAAAGATTTAATTGATTAGTAAATAATTACGTACCAATTTTCCTTATATTTTACATGGCATCCCTGAAATGAAACAATAAAGGATTAAAAAGAACACAAGTAAGGAAAAAGTTGGGTAGCCCACAGCTTACTTGTAATTCTGCAAATCTCATTTTGTTGTGCTACGATTATCAACAGCCACGGTAAGTGGAACTTAATGTTATGCCTCGTTACAATCCCAAATTAAGCCTTTCTGCATGAGGAAATCCATTTGGTTGCAGCTGTTCTGTCATAAAATTTCACAGGCTGTTTTCATCTTTGGGATGTTTGTGAGAGCTGCCAAAATATGTGATGTGTACTTTACTTCTATCAAATAGTAAAGAAGCACAACAGCTTCCAAATATCTCTTTGCTGACCATTGTCGTCTTGTGAAAACCGTAGCACTGGTTGTACAGTCTTTCTGTGGTGAAAGTGGGTAGAGCATTGCTGTTTATATCTTCTGTCAGGAGCTGGCTCATTTAGGGTAATTGCTGCTTTCTTATAACTTTCTTCAGTGAATTCTGATCAATTACTTTTTGGTCTGACTCCTAAAGAAGGGTCAAGTAATTGATCACAATTCAGAGAACTGGTATGTTTTCTATACTAGTTTCCTGTCTTTCTGTTTGTTGTAAATCTTTGGCTTACTAGAGAACAGCATGTATATATTTCTTACTTGGCTACACTCTCCTTTTCTGTACTCGTGTCGGTCCAAGACACAGCTACATCAAAAAGTCAGTGAAAAAAGGTTTGTTCCAGCAGAATAAAATCTTATTTTTTTATACAGCTGCTACATACAAATACTGGAAACATAGATCCATGTATCACTGTCAGCAGATACAGCAACTACAGAGAAAAATACAGGGAAGGTGTCTCTCGATGCAGCTTTCTTCTGTGTCCTAATAAAATTTAAATAGATAAAGAAAACCTTGAATAATGAACAGAAAATACCAGATCCATTACAAAAAAAGGGACAATTTAAGTTGAAGCAACAACTCCCTCCACCAAGCCTTGATGGAGAGAGAGAGCAACAGGGAGATGGCGTTAATGAATTGAAAAATTTGCTGCACTGATTATTTACGCCTGCTCTGTCTAATTGCAGTTTGAGAACGAGATCATCACCAAGCTGGATCACGAGGTGGAGGGGGGCCGTGGAGACGAACAGTACAAAGTTCTCTTTCAGAAAATGTAAGTGCTGATTAATGGGCAGGATTATGCCTGAGCCTCTCACAAGTTAGATAATTCTAATTGCAACATAGCACTTCTCAAAATAATCACAGTGTGCTGATGATCACACAACTTGCCATCACAGCTTGCCTACATGATATCTGCTTTCAGAGCAGATGCTAACTCTGTTTTATTGTGCAAAAAAATCCTTCACAGTGGAAGTTTGATATTTTAACCTGTCAAAAACCGTTGTCATACATGCTTCACATTTGTTTTCCTCTGTCCCCGTGGGTTCTCTCCTGATCTCCCTTTATATCCACACAAAACACCCCTGCTCTTCACCACTCCAACCAACCTCATAACATAAACACCAGTTTACTGGAGCACTGCAGGAAACACAAGTACCTGGCCAGGACGGGTGAGAATTTCGTCACACTGGTGGTGCGTTTGCTGGAGAGGCTGCTGGACTACAGGACCATCATGCATGACGAGAACAAGGAGAACCGCATGAGCTGCACTGTCAACGTGCTTGTAAGATGTCTTTCAATCCTGAATATACCAAAGCCCAGTGTTGGCGATACATACATAATTAGATTAAACACACACACACACCCGTGTGAACTGATACACATGAACTGTATAAATCACAATACTGGTAATTGTGTTATCAGCGCCTAGTTGTCTGTCCTAGATTATTGTTGCCAATAAAAAGACCATAATGATGTAGAAGCACATTACAGAAAGCAGCAACAACCATCTCGACATATCAATGCATTAAAATGTTATCACAGAGCAGTTCATCTAAACCACCTGTTCTGTGAAGTGACATTTCATCTGGAAGCACCAAAATGTCACTTTTATCTCACATGACTACGCGCATTGAAAAGACTAGAGGCATATGGCCTATATTTCACATTTTATCTGAGCAAGCCTGCACTTTAAATAACTTCAGTTTCACTGAGAGTTTGACAGTGAATACCGCAATGTCAGTCAGCTTGCTAGATACTTGGTGTGCCTGCTGCAAGTCAATACTGGGTTTTTTTTAACGTTTTTAATATTGTCTTTTTTAAAATAATTTAAAGTGAGCCACAATCCAGTGGCTTCTTAACATAAGGTATTGATAGCATAGTCTCTGGAGCTTGAAAAAAGGCGACTGGACTTCTTTTTGTATCTTGAAGACGTTTCACCTCTCATCCGAAAGGCTTCTTCAGTTCTCAACCAA